>CAUYLG010054357.1:0-81977 GCA_963573385.1 Cacajao melanocephalus
GGAGACAACAGATGCTGGAGAGGATGTGGAGAAACAGGAACACTTTTACACTGTTGGTGGGAGTGTAAATTAGTTCAACCATTGTGGAAGACAGTGTGGCGATTCCTCAAGGACCTAGAAATCGAAATTCCATTTGACCCAGCAATCCCATTACTGAGTATATACCCCAAGGATTATAAATCGTTCTATTATAAAGACACATGCACATGTATGTTCATTGTGGTGCTGTTTATGATAGCAAAGACCTGGAACCAACCAAAATGCCCATCGATGATAGACTGGAAAAAGAAAATGTGGCACATATACACCATGGAATACTATGCAGTCATAAAAAACGATGAGTTTGCGTCCTTTGTAGAGACATGGATGAATCTAGAAACCATCATCCTCAGCAAACTGACACAAGAACAAAAAACCAAACACTGCATGTTTTCACTCATAGGTGGGTGATAAACAATGAGAACATTTGGGCACAGGGAAGAGAATAACACTCACTGGGCTGGGTGGGGGTGCGGTTGGAGGGGAGGGGAGGGGAGGGACAGCAAGGTAGGGGATGGGGAGGATGGGAAGGGATAACGCCGGGAGAAATGCCTGATGTAGGCAATGATGGGGGGGAATGGAGACAGCAAACCACCATGGCATGTATGTACCTATGAAACAATCCTGCAGGATGCAGGATGTGCACATGTACCCCAGAGCCCAAAGTACAATTTAAAAAAAAATTAAAAAGCAAATAAAAAAATATATATCAGAGAGGAATTGTGAAGGAATTTAGATAGTATTTTTAAACAAATGATAGAGCCCACACATATATATACACACTCACACAGATTATATGTTGTCTGTTATTCTGGTGGTTTATAATGAATATTCCTCTTGGCATTCACACCCCTGTGTAATCCTCTCCCCTTGAATATGGTCTGTGCTGGTGACTTACTTGAAATTACTAGAAAGGAAGACAAGAAAAGAGAAGGGATGATAAAACCAATGTAACAACAACAACATCAACAAAAACAGGATGGTAGCATGAAATGCAACAACACTAATAATAATGTGAAATGTAAATGAACTAAATGAATCAATTAAAAGACAAAAAGTTAAACTGGATGAAAAAACAAAGCTCTATTACATGATACCTATAAGAGATGCATCATACGTATTTAGAGACTCAGAAAGGTTAATATACGTACTGCAAAAATATGTGTTGTACAAATAGTAACAAAAGAAAATGATTGTAGGTAATGTAATATCAGGTGAAGTAGACTTCAGAGCAAGAAAAATTCCAGAAATGACTCATTTTGAAATGATTAAATAGTTATTGCTCTTGCAAATCTGGGGAGGTATAACACTTTTAAATTTGAGTGAACCTAATAGTTAATCTCCAAATATATGAAAGAACTGTAAGGAGAAGCTGATGAATCCAGAGACATGTTTAAAGATTTTAACCCACTTTTTCTAATATCAGATAGAATAAACAGACAAAAATAATGATGGCATAATAAATTTTAATAATAATAAGATTAAAGATAAATTACTGGCATAAAAATATCATAGTGCCTAATATGGGTGTAGATGTGTGTGTGTTTCCAATTTTGCATAAGGACCATAGGCCCAAATGAAGTATATGTTGGTCTACAAATCAATTCTCAACAAATTTCAAAGAAAAATCTCATCAAATATAGAATTAATCTCTAAATCTATAAAAATAACCAAAATTAGTGTTTTTTACATATCAAGAATGACTTAGAAAAATATTAGAAAAAAAACAAATGGTAAAACTAACAAACAAAACAAAATACAATACCTTGGTAAAATCCTTTTCCACTGAATTTTGGGTAGATCTGTGACTTGCTTTCATAAATGAAGAAGGCAGAAGTGACCTTGTACCAGTTCACTGCCTGAGTTCCAACAAGTCCTGTTAGCTGCTTTGTGCTTTGGGGAGCCTGATCTGCTATGCAAGAAGACTGGACATGCTACTGGAATCAACACTTGGAGAGACTATGTGGAGCAACCAGGTGGAAAAACCATGGGGAGAGGGATTTGCCCTAAGATTACTTAGAGAGAGATACAGAGGGACAGGGACATTGCAATGTCCCAGCTGAGCTCAGTTTTCCTGCCATGGTGCTGGAAACATGAGGGAGCCCTTTTGGGTATCCAGCCCAGTCTTGGATAACTTCATCACATGGAGCAGTGGATCTACCTGAGTTTATATATTTGTTTAAAGTTAGTACATTTGGAGGTGATTTGTTATGCAGAAAGTATGCAATAAATGCAACCAACAAATAAGCAATAGGGAAAATCAAAAAGCCAAAAATCTGTTTTCTAAATAGATAAATAGAATTAATAACCTATATAAGACTGATAAAGACTAATGAAAAGAGGCATAAATTACTAATATAAAAAAGGACATCATAGCAGAATCTATATATTTATTTGTATATGTCTCTGTATTTTTATTAAATTCAATGAAAATTGAACTAAAATGGACAAATTAATTTCTAGTTCAAGTGATATCCATGAGCTATAAAATTAATTTAAATAATATTCAGATGTTATGTTAGTATGCTGGTAGAACTTACCCTAAAACTTTCTCTTCTTATGTCGTCAGAAAACATCCAAGAGCCACATCCAGCTGTGCTGCTCTGTGGTGAACAATTGATTTCCTTGTGAATTGCTTTTAAGCAAATGTGTAAGTAGGCTGTTTATAACTAAGACAGGTGTCAAGATACCAAAACCTGTCTGTTTCCCTGAATCTTTTCTGCACATCATTGCCTAAAAATGGTTGGTTATTCAAGGAAAGCAAGTTGCCTTCTGATCATAGTCACATGTTCATCTCAGTCTTAAAATTAACAAACCACTTTTGGCTATTTAACTCACTCATTGGCTAGGAATGAGAAGGGATCTCATCTTTCTTCTGTTTCTGATTGTATACACTTCTCTTTCCTTTTCAGAGCTGGATTTATTAGTCTTATTTACACAACAGGGAGCTGTGTTAGGAACTGACTGCTCAGTGTCTGTGATACTAAACTACCATTAACTTTTTTTATAAGCTGAGTGTTGCTTATAGCATATTATATTACTACACTTTATTTTTTCTTCAAACAAATCAATAGTACTGTTTCTTCCATATCTTCTTACTCATTTTCTCTAGGTGCCTGAAGAAAATAGTTTGAAAAGTTCTAGAGAATCATAATTATAACAATTTGGCTGGTCTGTCAAATATGTCAGGTACCAAGAGAAACTTTTTCATGAGGCCATGTGACTAATGGTTTCCTCTAAAAATGTAAAGAATATTTACACTGATAATGCCACCTATCCAATTCCCATTTTTTGTTGTTTACCTGCAAAAATTTGCATAGTGTTGCAGTGCAAATTGCATACTTTCTTCTTGGGAGCTAAAATCCACATAAAATAATTCAGCGTTTTGATAAATGCTTGATAGTTCAAAAAAAGTATCTCTCAAAATAAGATTCCACAGTTGTTACCAATTTTTCTTTTTTCAAAAACTTAGGATTTTTCCACCAGATAATTCCTAACTTACAATGCATAAAGTAGTGTCATCTATATTAGTTTACTTGTTATTGTGTGTTAATCAAATTTACACATTATCTCATTAGGTTTGTGAAATTTGGGCTGTTGTTCCTCTGTTTCTTTATCTATGTATCTATCTGTGTAGATATCTATCACTTTGAAAATATTGCAAAGTGAGCCATGTGTGTGTGTGTGTGTGTAGAAAGAGAGAGAGAGAGAGAGAGAAAGCTTCAAATTCTGAAGGAAAATTGTCACCTAAGAATTCTATTTATATTTTTAGAATATATATGTATACACACACACACACACACATGCACGCACATTTATGTATACACACACACACACACAGCTCACTCTGCAATATTTCCAAATGAGAGAGATAATTTATTAGAAAACTGAAGGTTAGCTAACTTACCCAAGGTAAAAACTTACTACTAGGTGTCAAAAAAAACCATGTCTTTTTAACTCAATGTTTACTGGATGTTCATACATGAAACAAACTACAGGATAAAGTCAAAACTCCTTAAGCCATGCAAAGCATTTTACAGTGGCTTCTTCCCTGGATGCCAGCCTTAGTCTCTGCTAAATCAAGTCCAATCCTTCCAGATTCACATCCCATCCCCAGGCAGCATTAATAATGTTTGGAGCTTGTTTGTGTGTATAATGTACTTCATTTAAAAGTTTAATGTGGCTGGATGTGGCGGCTCATGCCTGTAACTGCAGCACTTTGGAAGTCCAAGGTGATGGATCACTTCAGGTCAGGAGCTTGTAACCAGCCCGGCCAACATGGTGAAACTTCCTCTCTACTAAAATACAAAATTATCTGGGTGTGGTGGTGCAGGCCTGTAATCCCAGCTACTCAGGAGGCTGAGGCAGGAGAATCGCTTGAACCTGGGAGGCGGAGGTTGCAGTGAGCTAAGATTGTGACACTGCATTCCAGCCTGGGCGACAGAGTGAGACTCTGTCTTGAAAAAAAAATGTTTAATGCATGCATGCATATGTGTGAATAATACACACACACATCTACATATTATGAAGCCTAATTTAAAAAATTATGTGAATGATATGCTTTTATTGTAACTATTTGATAAAGGAGGATACTAAGACACATAGGGGTCAAGTAATCTCCCTAAGGTCATAGAACTAGCAAGTAATGTAGCCAAGTCATTTGGAACCCACAGTTCAGGCTCCTAGTCTCCTAGGGAAGTTATTGCAATCATACTTGGAAACATAGTGCATACTATTTGTTTTAAAATGTATTTAGATGCTTTAGTAATTAATAAAGTGAAAGTTCATTTTATTGTTTCCGATACCATGAAAGTCTTTAGTCATGGATTTTCCCAATCCAAAATGATCAGAAATGCATTTTGAATGTGGATGTTTGCAAAATTAAAAGGGATTCTCTTATTGGAAAAATCTGGGAACCACTGTCTTAGAGCATAAACATGAAAAATCAATTAAATCAATTTTTTATGAACAGCCTTTCAGAACTCAGCTTCTGAAGTCCTCGTACAGCCTGTTTATTACACTGAGGACCAGTGTTACGTCTGTGGATGATTGAAGTACTGACTGATGTTACAAGTACTAATTAATACCTCATTCTGTAAGGTAGAGCTCTGGTAAAATAATCATTCTGAAGCTAATTTTACAGAATTGCTTGTCCAACCTCAACAGATGTTGCACCGCTGCCAATACAAAGAGTTATATTGCATAAAGCAAAGAGTTACTCAAGACATATTAGCCTCTACATAAGTTACTTAGCAGTCTCTCACTGTACATTTCTGTACCTTACAGATGAAACTTGTAATTATGCATTTCTTTAGGTTTTATTGTTTGTTTGTTTTTACCTTAGTCTCTATGTAGTTACATTAGCTACCATGCTAGGTTTGGTATCAGTATCATAATAGATACTGAATGAACTAATAAATTAATTAATTGATGGAGTCAGACAAATGAAAAATGAGGGAATGCCACATCATATGCCTGACCTTGCCACAGTTATTTAACTTCTTCAAATCTCAATACGCTAATCTGTGAGACACCGACTTTTTTAAGTGTTACATGAGATGATTTAAATAAAGTTGAGTAAGCACTCAATAAGTGGTAACTATAGCCAGATTTCTTTTAAAATGTTCATATCTAAAAAGGGCATTAAAGAATCTAGAGGAGGTAATAATTAACATTCTTAAGATCCCACGAAAGACACTAAACTCACTAAGGGAAACTCAAGAATAGGCCTAACAACGGGCTTGTCAGAACAACATGTAAGTTTAATCATAAAAATTAAAAGTATAAAACCCTTACTGAGAATGTCTTGCATATACAGAATAATGGATTCAATACTACAAAGACAATAGTTGCACACAGAGACTAGAACAAGGTGGTATTTTAAATTCCAAGAGTATCATAGGATCTAGATAAATTGCTTGACGTGAATTAAAAAAACACTTTAATACAAATCTGTACAATGTGGAAGGAGAAATTTTATTCTTTTCACACATGTAATATTGTATATTCAGTATTCACATTTCCTTGGTACACTGTGTTGAAACACCAAGTGCGAAAGACAAACATTATCTGTTTCCACTTTCTGGGTAGTGTAGTTAGAAATATGGTCTAGGAGGTTATTTCAGGCCCTAGAAGCTATTTTCACCTATATATTGTGAAACAACACAGACAAATCATGCATAAAATGAAATTGTGCAGCCTAACAAGTTATTATAAAGAGAGCATCTATATAAACACTTGTCTGTCAATTGCTAATTTATTTCCAGTATTTCAGGAGTTCATTATATGACCATCTTTATAGGATAACGGCCTTCTCCAATCCCATTCAATTTTGCCCTGAGTTGTATGGTAATCAGTTCATCGTCTGTCTTTATAGTTTTATTACAAAAAAATGCTTCTCTAAACACTTACCTCTTTCAGAATTTGTATAAATAAAATCATCTGGTATATAGGGTATATTATTTGTAGTGTCTTCTTTTACTAAGACAAGTAAAATTAGATGACCTTTTAATAATCAAAGATACTATTACAAGAATAAAATTTCAAGGTTAGCAATGGGAAGAGACATAGAGAAAAAGGCAATGGGAGCTAATTGCACAGTGATGATAACACAGAGCCACCAATGAGAGAAGAAGATCAGAAGATATTCCTATCTTAGCGTCTGGACTTCTTTGAGTTCCTTTGGCTGCTGCTGTTGCCAAAGCTGCAATGGAACTACCTGGGACATGAAGTAATGGAGCAAAAAATAGGAAGCAGGGTGGGAAGGGGGAGGTGGGCTCCATATTCTCTTGGAGCATTATGTGCACTCTTTCTCATTTCTTGAGTCAGAACTAGAGAGCTTCTCCTGGTGCTCTCTCTGGCCAGGAATGCTGGAGGGAAAAAAAGAATGGCAGGTTCATCACCAGATCCATGGTACTTCAAAGCTTGATCTTCTTCCTCAATCTACCTATGATGTTTCACTTTTCAGATTCCTTACTAACCACATCATTTTATATACATTTTACTACAAAATTAAATCTGTTAAGTATGCTTTTTGACAATGTACAGATACTGATATCTCAATGCTAAGTTGTGTGTTTCTTTTTTCTTGTTTTGGTTTTAAGCCTGACTTTCTAAAGATCACCCTTCTGTCCCCATAACTTATTTTTGAGCCAAAGATAGGTCAGAAGTTGTGTCCAAAAGCCAGCAAGGCTTCCTCTATCTGCTGATTGATCAGAGTGTGGGCCAGAGAGCACATTCAAGCTTCAGGCCATTTTTAAGTTCACATCTCATTTCACTTTCAGCTGGACTCTCTGGCATCTCCTCTGGGTATTGCAGGGTCCTTTTTCCACGGATGTGCAGGTGGTTGGCACATGCACACGGTGTCTGCAGCACACACACAGCATCTGGTCAACCTGGAATATGTGACTCCGTGACACCCTGTTCTTCATTAGTCCATTGGTCTCTTACTTGCATCAAGCATACCCATAATCTCAGAATAAGTGCCACTAGTCCTTCTTGCTCCTTTGTTATAAATGTTGCCAGTTTAAATGACACGATCCAAATGAAATGTGCCTCTTTGGTGGCAAAGCTTATATTGACAGTATGCCTGCCCTGGTTTAACTACTGCATGGGCTGAGCTGAAAGACATAGGAGATTCTCTGGGCACAAATGCACAGGCTATGTTGTTCTTACCTGAAATTCAGTGGTTTTCATGAATAAATGTTTCTCATTTGACTGCATACCTTTGATTGATTCCAAAGCATCAAAATAGTTATAATATACACTTTTGTCCAAATTTACAATTGTCAACCTCCTTATTCAATCATGATGGATTTCAAAATTAGATATAACATCCTAATTTTTCAGAATTTCTGATAAAATGCCTATATACAAAATAAGTTATATTATCTCATAAAGCGTTAAACAGGGAACTATATTTCAAAACTATAATTCTATTTTAATAGTATTGATAATCATCAGATACCTAGTAGTAAACCTAAGAGATATGAAAGACCTTTACAATAAGATGTAGAGAACGTAACTAAGACACACATAAATGGAGGCTAATATAAACGTTTTCCTTGGTTGGTAGATGCAATTGGGTAAAAAAATCAATTTTATCTATACTGATTTGTAGAGTAAACTTAATTCCAGAAGAAATTCTAGGGAAGTATGTGTGTATATATGGAAATAATGTTTCAAGAAAAAAGCAATTTTGAAGAAAAAAACAAGCTAAATAAATTATATTACCAGATATTAAGACCTATTAAAAGGCTCTGATGATTTAAAAAACATAGTAGTGAAGCAAAAATCAGACAAGTAAATCAATGACATGAACTAGAGAATCCAGAAATAGTACTCTATGCATGCAATAAAATAATGTGCAACAAATTTGGTAATCCAATGCAGTGAGAAAAAATATCTTTTTAATAATTAGTGCTGCCTCAAATAGCTGTCTATGTAGACACAAAATAAAATTTACCCCTACCTGACATCATACACAGAAATCTACAGAAATATAAACTAATATTATTTTTGAAAAAAATAAGGGAGAATATGACTTCGAAATCCACAAACATTTATTAACCAGGGTATAAAAAATACTAACAATAGAGGATTAATACATTAGATTATCTTAAGGGTAAGAAATTCTGATTAGCAAATGACATCCTTAAGGCACTAAAAAGAAAGTCATGTGAAGAATAAGATAATCATTTTATGCTTCATGGTATAGAAAGTATAGAGAACACATACAAAGTAATTTTAAAAATGCAGTCAGAAAAAGAAGACAAAATGTTTGACAGACACTTCACAAAGTTAGAGATTTAAATAACCAACAAACATATGAAAAGGTAGTCAACATACTTTGGGTAAGTGTAAATTTAAAACAAAGATTATTAATGCCTAACAACAGAGTGGACTACAGTAGTAAAAACAAAACAAGATAAAGAAAGAGAAAAAGAGACAGAGTGAAGCAGAAAGGTAGGGATGGAGAAAGGAAAGAAGAAGGTAGAGAAAGAAGGAGGAAAGGAAGAAGTAGTGGAGAAAAACGAGATAATGATGGAAGGAAGAGAAAATAAAGAGTAGAGAATAATTTGGAGGAGGAATAAACAAGGTCTTTCATACTTTTCTGATAACAGTATATACTGTTGGACTCATTCTGGAAAACCATTTGGCAATATCTACCAACTTTAAACATAGACGACAATTTACCCAGCAAATACCCTCGTAGAGAAATACAACCGATGGGAATACAAATTTGTAATCACCAAAATATATATTACAATAATATTCATACTATTCCTATTTGTAATAAGCAAAAATTGGAAATTATCTAACTGCCAATTGAAAATATGCCTTTTTATATTTCAGAAAATGGTTGGCTGCATGGTAATGAGAATAAACAAATTAAAATGTTTCTTCCATCTGAAGAAAAAAACCTCATTAAACAAATATTGAGGTGAGGTAGAATGATAAAATCACAGATTTTTAGATAATAAAAGTAAAATTATGACATGTCAGAATCTCTATTGTATAGCTGTAATTATTTTAGTGAAAGGAGGCGGTGATGAAAAGAAGTTAGTTAATAAGTACAAAAATATACTTTGAAGAATAATAGCATTTGATAGTGCAATAGGGAAATTATAGTTAATACTAATTTGTCATATACTTTTAAATATGAGAGAATAATTGTAATTTTCTTAAAAATGAAGGAAAGATAACTGTATTAGGTGGTGGATATGTCAGTTACCCTGATTTGACCCATTGTGTACATATATCAAAATATCACATGTATCTCAAATATGTACAACCACATCAACTAAAAAATACAAAAAAAATTAAAAACAGGTGAATTAAACATGCAACAAAAACCACTATAAAACAATAACAAACAATCGAAGATATGTAGAAAAAAATATTATGCTAAGTGAAATAAGCCAGGCACAGAAAGAGATATGTGTGCTACATGATCTTACGTGTGGAATCTAAAAAAGTTGAACTTTTAGAAGCAAAGAGTAAAATAATGGTTTCCAGGGTCTGTAGTGGAGGCAGGATAAATAAGATATTGGTCAAAGTTGAACCAAGTTTTAATTATGCAAGATGAGTCTATTCTACAGATCTAATGTACAGTGTAGTAACACTAGTTAATGATACTGTCATGTGTACTTGAAATTTGCTAAGAAAATAGATTTTAAATGTTCTCATCATAAAAAAGGTAACATTGTGCAGTGATAAATATATTAATTAACTTGATCATAGTAATCATTTTGAATTGTATATGTGTATTAAAACATGACATTGTATACCTTAACTATACATATAATTTCTACGTGTCAATTATGCCTCAATAAAAAGAAAGAAATTATTAAATGTAAAACCAAATTTTTTTCAGTTAAGAAAGAGAAAAATAGAAGAGCTTATAAATAAATTGAAAAGTTCATTTTTGGAAAAGTCAACAATATTAAAAAGTTATTAGCAAACCTACTTTTAAGAGAAGGGAGAAATAGTAGTATACAAAATTGCAGGTGGCAAGGGGGAAACATGATCTAAACATTAGAAATTTAAAGAGAAACCACTTACCATAACTCTTAGCACAACTAACTGGAATTTTTTTTTCCAAAATTAAATTTACCAAAAATATCTATAATAGAGATAGTTTAATTAAGCAATTGTAAAAAATAAATAAATGTCGAGTAGAACTCTCCATAGTCCTCACCACTTTCCCAGTCCCCAGTCAATACACACAGAATTATATTGAGATGGCTTCAACTGCAATTTTACCAAACCTTTGAGTCAGATAATTTCAATTACACTTAAGCAAAATCAGAGTATATAAAAAAGAAATAATAGTTTGTAATTTATTTAAGAAGCATGTATAACATAATCTCCCCAAATCTGACAAATATTGTACCAAAGGAGAAAACTATATAATCGTCACATAATTTCAAATGAAAGCAATGATAGAAAGAAATGGAAATACAGAGATAAAAAGCACAGTACATAAAGTTTAAACAATAAAATACTTATTGAGTGAGCAAAAAGGAGATTTAAGATAGCAGAAAAAATGTCTCTCTACTTGAAGATAGATCAAGATATTACTCAATCTGAAAGTAAAGACGATGAAGAAATCGAATATAATTAAAGCAAATTGTATAATAACAGCAAACATTTATATAAAAACATTTTATATAATATTTTATATAAAATATTATATAAATGGAGTCTCAGGAGAACAAGAAAGTTATGGTGGTGTAGAAGAAATATTTTAATAAATAATGGCTGAAAAGTTCTCAAATTTGATGAAAAAAATTCTAACTTAGGGGTCCAAGATGCTTAGCAAAACCTAAGAAGAGTATGTCATAATCAAATAGCTGAAAACCAAAGATAAATAAAACATCCTAACAGCAACCAGAGGAAAAAGAAATATTAGGTTCAGGAGGAAAATATAAATTGCTACTGATTTGTCATAAGAAACAATGTAGGCCAGAAAATTAGTCACAATAGTCTCACATTATAATAAATTACTAAAAGATTTTCTTCATGCCAAGGGACAATCATCAGGTAGAAAGTTGAAATAAAAACTATAGGAGATGGTTGTATTTGTTATTTATTGCTGGGTAACAAATTACCTTCTCCATTAACCATTTATTATCTGATTTTGCCTGTGATCAGGCATCCATAAGCATCTTAACTAGGTGGTTCTGGCTCAGGATTTTTATTGAGGTTGTATTCAGGATATCAGCGAGGGCTTGAGTCAACTGTGGTTTGACCAGGGCTAGAGAATCAACTTTCAAAGTGATTCTTTTATATGCCTGGCATGTTAGGTGCTAGTTGCTAGGACAAGGCTTCAGTCCTTCTCCATGTAGATATAAAGACTGAGAATCCTAATGACATCACAGCTGATTTCCCCCAGAGTGAATGATCCATGAAAGAGAACAAGGAGATCATTGATATACGCTTCATGTCATAGCCTCACATCATATCATGTAATAGTCTCTAATGATTCTTTGCATTTCTGTGGTCTCAGGCATTATGTTCCCTTTTTAATTTCTGATTTTATTTTGATCTTTTTTTTCTTGGTCTAGCTAAAAGTTTGCTGGTTTTGTTTATATCTTTTCAAAAAACCAAAATTTTATTTTATTGATCTTCTATAATTTTTTTGGTCCTCAGTTATATTTATTTTTGCTCTGATCTTCAAGATATAACTTCATCATTTTTCAGTTTGGTTTGTTCTTGATTTTCTAGCTCCTTGAGGTGCATTGTTAGGTTGTTTATTTGAAGTCTTTCAACTTTTTGATGTAGATGTTTATTGCTGTAAATGTCCCTTCTAGTATTGTTTTTGCTGTATCACATAGATTTTGGTATGTTGTATTTCCATTTTCATTTGTTTCAAGAAATATTAAAATCTCCTTCTTAATTTCTTCATTGATCCATTAGAAATTCAGAAACATACTGTTAAATTGCCATTTTTTAATGTAGTTTCCAAGGTTTTTTTTTGGTATTGATTTCCAGTTTTATTCCACTGCAGTTAGAAACAACACTTGATATGACTCTTTTTAGAATTTGTTAATACTTGCTTTGTGGCCTAAAATATGGTCTAGAGAACATTATACGTGTTAATATAAAGAATTTATATTCTGCAGAAGTCAGGTGAAATGGTCTGTAAATGTCAATTAAGACATTTGTTCTAGTATGTAGTTTAACTTTACTGGTTTCTTTTTTTGACTTTCTGTTTGTATAATCTGTCCCTTACTGAGAGTGGGTGTTGAAGTCCCCCACTGTCATTATACTGTACTCTATCTTTGCCTTTAGATTGTTTAATGTTTGCTTTATAAAGTTGGGTACTCCAATGTTGGGTGCATAGATATTTATAATTGTCGTATCTTCTCCTACTGTATTGACTTATTTATCAAGTGACCTTTTCTATCTCTTTTTACTTTTTCCCTTTTAGTCTATTTTGTCTGATATAAATATAGCTATCCCTGCTTTTTTTTTTTTTTTTTTTGGTTTCTTCTTGCATGGAATATTCCTTTCTTCCACCCCTTTCCATTCTGTCTATGTGTGTCTTTATAGGTGAGGAGAGTTTCTTGCAGTCAACATATAACTGAAGCTTGTTTCTGTATTCATTCTGCCACTCTGTGTCTTTTAATAGAAAAATTCATTAATTTGCATTCATTGTTATTGATAAGTAATAACTTACTACTGCCATTTTGTTATTTGTTTTTCAGATGTTTTGTAACTCATTTCTTCCTTTCTTTCCTTCCTACAGTCATCCTTTGTGGTTAAGTGATTTTTCTCTGACAGTATGATTTTTTTTATTTTTAGTGAATCTATTATAGGTTTTTGCATCTGTAGCTTATAAAAGTCCTCTTAGAACAAAATATTTTAAAGAGATGACCATTTATTTTTAATCACAAAAAAATCAGACAAAATAAGAAGCTAAAAAAATTATATACTTTAGGTTAATCTCCACCACATTTTGACTTTTGGTTATCTCAATTTATATATTTTTATATTGCCTATCTCTTAACAGGTTCCTGTAGCTATTACTGTTTTCTATAGATTTGCTTTTTAGATTTTATACTGGAGTTATGAGTAGATTACACAGCACAATTGCAATATTAGATTATACTGAGGTTGTCTACTTAATTTTACCAGTGGATTTTATATTTTCAAATGTTTCCTTCTTGCATGTTAGTGTTTTCTTTCTTTAAGATTGAATAACTCCATTTAGCATTCCTTATAAGAGGGGTCTGGGGTGGCAAATTCTCTTTAGCTTTTATTTGTTTGGGAAATATTTTATCTTGTCTTAATAACTGAAGAATAGCTTTGCTGAATAAAGTATTCTTGGGTGACAGGTTTTTTTTTTCTTTTCTTTCAGCAGTTTGGAAATGTTTTTCCTCCCTCCTGACCTGTTTGGTTTTCATTGAGAAGTCTGTTGCCAGACAAATTGGAAATTTTTATACTTTATTTGCTTTTCTCTTTATGCTTTTAGAATTGTCTGTTTGCTTTGGGACAGTCTTATTGGGTTGTATCTGTTCAGTGTTCTCTGACCTTCCCGAACCTAGATATTTATATTTTTATCAATTTTCAGAAAGTTTTTTTTCTTTTGGCATAAGCTTTCTACCCTGTGCTGTTCTTCAACTTTCTATTCAATACCAGTAATTCTCAGGTATAGTCTTTGAAGTAATTTTCTATATTTTGTAAGTAATCTTTGTTTCTTTTCATACCTTTTTTCCTCCTCTGATGATGTAATTTCAAATAGCCTGTCTTTGAGCTCACTCTTTCCTTCTGTTGATCTGTCCTACTGTTGAGAGCCTCCAATAAATTTTTCAGTCCAGCAAATAAATTTTCAGTTCTGAGATTTCTGTTTGAATTTTGAAAATGATTTCAATCTCCTTGTTTAATCTCTCTGATAAGTTTCTTAATTACTTTTCTGTGTTATCTTGGAAATCACCATGTTTTCTTATACCGGCTGTTTTGAATTTTGGATCAGAGAGTTCATAGGTTAGTCACTGGTTCCTTGCTTTGTTTGTTTGTTGAAATCACGGTTTCTTGTTTGCTGATGCTTCTAGTGGGTACATTGAAGAATTAATTATTTATTCCAGTTTGGGTTTTGTTGTTTTGTTTTGGTTTGGTTTTTTTTTTTTTTTTTTTTTTTGGATTGGCTTGTTTGAATTTGTATTCGAAGTATTTGCTTAAAGATTCTTAATTTACTCATTGAATTTCTTATATTTTTTACACTAGGTCACTGCCTCCTTTTGGGCACTAGATGGCATCTTAAATCAGGTTTGCTTCAGCTCTTGCAAACAGAGCACTGCCCTGCTGGAATGGGTGAGGTCCCGAAGGAGACCAGTGATGTAGGATTTTTCTCCTTAGCTCAGCTAAAATCTGGGTTCTTGTCTCACAACCAGGAAAAACTAGGCATTCGGACACATTGAAAGGTGAGGAAAGCAGAATTAATTAAAAGAAAACTCTCAGCAAAAAAGAAGGGTACTGCCAACAGGCTCCCACCTTACAGATTGAATACCAGGCTACCACACACGAGCTGAAGAGGCCAGGCTTCTCCTCCCTGCATAAGGGACAAGTTTCTGGTGACTCCATCCCATTCTCCTGGTGTGTAGGTGGGCCTCTAGTCTGAGCCACTCCACATTGATTTATTTCCCTTACTGTGCATGAGTTAAATGACAGAATTTTGTACCCTGGGCATGTTTAGGCAAGCCCTCTGTGCACAATGACCTGAGTGGCAGTTGGCTGCCTCCTGCCTCTATCACCAGCATTGTTAAAAGGTTGGGGTTTGTGCCTAGGGGATCTTTGGAATATACCTTCTACCTGGTGTTAGTGAACAGCCACTCTGATTTGCTGTCTTCTTTATCCTAGTTACAGAGCAGTATTTCTCATGCTGGGGATGATAGTCCCACCTCCCCACATTGTTGCTAGCTGTCTTCAGGGCTTTCTCTCCCCTCAGGCATGCTTCCTGTGAGGCATGAACAGGTCTCCTGCCAGGGAACACAAGATGGGGGGCAATCTGGTTGTCCACCTTTATCTCGCTTTTCCCAGTGTGGAAATTATGAGTCAGGGAAATTTTCTGCATCCTTGGGGCCAGGTGGATTGGCAGAAGGGGTGTCATGGATATGAAAATTTTATTATTTCACTGTTTTCTGGAGTTTTTTTTTTTTCCACTCTTCTGCAGCCCAGGGAATGATTCATCCTCATATTTCAGTTCTGGGGTATGGTTGGTGATAATCTCACTGATGTGTATTTGGTTTTTGTTTTCTGTGGAGTGGAGTGGGTGAAGCAGCTTGTATCTACATCACCATTTTGGATCGCTGCTAACTTTTTTTTTAGAAGACAATAATTGGAAATGGGTACTTTACAAATAAACAACAAAGGAAAAGATGATTAATATTGTAAGACATTAAGAGAACCCAAAGCACAACTACATAATAAATATATTAATTACTACATTTTCATTGGAATGACCACAATATTTTTTTGTAAAACCTGAAAAAGCTGAATTTAATGAGCCACTGGAACTTGCATCCACCACTAAAGGAGAATAAGTTAGTACAACTGCCTCGAAAAACATTTTGGCAGGATCACTTATAACTAAAGATACACTTATCTAGTGACCTAGCAATTCCACTTGTATGTAAATATCCAAATGAAATGAAAGTTGTTGTCCACTGAAAATATATATGAGTATATTCATAGTAACTTCATGTACTATAGCTAAAATGCATAAACAATACAAATAACCATCAACAATAAAATGTGCCCAGCACAGTGGCTCTGGTTTGTAATCCTAGCTATTCAAGAGACTGAGATGGGATGATTGCCTAAAGCCAGAAGCTTGAGACAAGGCTAGGCAACATAGTGAGACCCCCTCATCTTTAAAAATAGTTTGAAAAATTAGTCATTCGTGATGGCAGTGCCTGTAGTCCCAGATGAGGAGGAGGAGGATGAGGTGGGAGAGTCACTTGAGCCTGGTTGTTCAAGGCTGGAATGAGCTATGATTGCACTATTGCCTGGGTAACAGAGTGAGACTGCATCTCTAAAAACATAAAACAAAATACAACAATAAAATGCCCAGTATATTGTTGTATGTTCATATAAAAATATAGTAGAATGAAAAAAACCCTGCTATTCACAATAATAAGGATAAATATCATAAAATAACAAAGAAAAAGAATCCAGACACAAAAGTCTTAATACAATTGCCCCTTGGTATTTATGGGGAATTGGTTTCAGGGCCCCTGCAGATGTTAAAATCCATGGATACTCAAATCCTTTACATAAAATGATGTATTTGCATATTTACCTCAGCACATTATCCAATATACCTTAAATCATCTTTAGATTATTTATGATACATAATATGATGTAAATGGTTGTTATACTATATTTTTTGAAGAATAGTGACAAGAAATAAGTCTGTACATGTTCAAATATTTTTAATCTGTGGTTGGTTGAATACATGGATACGGAACCCACAAATACAGAGTGCCTGCTATACACGTGCTCTGAATCTACTTTTTAAAACAGGCAAAATATCTATAATGAGTAAAGTCAAATTGGTAGTTACCTTTGGGGTCTACTAACTGGAAGTGGTACGATAGCATTATTTCATTATTTAGGTGTTTGGTACTATTTTAATATTGATCCACTTGATATGTTGATTTCTGATGCATTTTCATTTTTAAAAATACATCAAGTTGCACTTTTAATATTAATCAGTTTTACAATATGAACTTTAAGAAAACAGGAGTATATCTTCATGTGTTAACATAAACATATTTCTAAGATACATTAACATTAAAAACTAAATTTCAAAACAATATCTGTACTATGGCTTCATTTATATTAGCATCTCATCTAAACAAAATATAAAATAATACAATATACTTATATGTATAGGTATAATTTTCACTGAGTGATTAAAAATAAATTTTATTCATAGAGTAATTCTGAACAATATCTGGGTGAGAGAATTCTCATTTGGCCAGTTAGTTTTTATATCTAGTGTTTAGGTTGATAAAATTAATTAAATGGAAATATTTTCTCAGTGTCAAATTTACTGCAACAAAAATGGCCTAGTCTAAGAATTTTGCCTTCTCCAATTAAATACAACTACTTTGTGGGATAAAGCATTAATTGTGACAAATTATATATATACGTGTGTGTGTGTGTGTGTATATATACACACACACACATTGATTATATTAATATAATTATTAATATATATGTATATATAATTTTTTTCCATGGTGAAAACCTTGCTTTTCCCTTTCTTTGACTTGAAAGACCAGGGGAGTGCCATGATTACCAAATTCTATATTCATGTCTAATCAGTACTAACATTACAGTCAACTCAAGAATCAATGATCAGTCTTTTCTAGAGTTAGAAAGTCTGAGTTTCAGAGAAAGAAAAGGTGAAAATTTTTAGTCTTATATCCTTAAAATAAATCACCAAGTATTTATTCATCACTAATCTTATGCTTAATCCTTTCTTAAGCAGCCTGAAAAGTAATAAGAAAATATCAGACATATTCCCTGCTAGAAAAGAGATAATAATTTAATTGAAAAGAGAATTTTGGTAAGGATCTTTTGTAATTTAAACTATCTATGGGAGGCTCATTTGTCAAATCGACAGATTAAATTCTAATCCAGAATAGGAAGCTAGTGACAAATATACACTTATCACTTAGAATACTTAAGTAATTATTAGACTAATAAATCTGTATTGGGATGACCTAAAACAAAAGTGACATAAAATTGATTACATTACACTTCAATAATTCTGAAAGACTTATTGTGAATAATTAAGAGTAATGAATGTGACAAGTAGAGTTTTTTCTAAATTTAAAAATATCTTAAAAATGAGAATCATTCTGCAATGTAAAATAGATCAAAACATCACATTGTATCCCACAAATATACACTATCATTATTTTTCAATTAAAATTAATTAAAAATTAATTCACAAAATCAAATTTCACAAAAACGTTTACCTTCACCTATCACAAGCTCACAACATATATTTTTGAAAATCCTCAAATATTTTTTCATAAAAATGGGCTTTGCACTGAGTAGAAAATATAAGCACTGATAAAAAAATGAACATGATAAGAATAAAAATAATAATCTCCATGTGTTTAAAGTATATGTCACTTGACCAAGTTTAGACAGTTGGGTAAATAGAGTAAAAGTTTGAATGTAGATTTATCTGTAGCCAAATTCATACAATTTATTTTACCCCAGGATTCCTTCTATCCAGTTCTATAAAAGTATACAAAAATTGTTTCTACATTTAATATTAACTGAGAGAAAATATTATGATTGTGTTACTCAATGTCTCATGAGATTGAGAACATTCAACATTTTATAACAAGTGAAAATATATTTGTACTTTTCAAAGAGTGTCTTCACTGTCAGATTAGATGTTTTTCTCTTAAATTTCTCTTGTCTACTCTCTATGAACATACACAGCCACATTTAAACCTTATAATAGAACATATTAATATTATTAATATCATCTATTTTCTTTTCCCTATTTTGTGTTTATGTCACTTTATTTGAAGTCGTTCAGAAGATTTGGTAAAGTTAGATTAAAATTAAATATGACAGGCATTGAATAAGTTCTATTAGTAAATACAGACAAAGGTTCAACAAATATGAGGCAGATACAAATGAAAAGATTTATTGAGCTAGGAAACCTTGCACAGATTAAGTCTGTAGTCTCTAAGGGTTTTTCAACTCCATAGCTTTAATTTTGATGAGTCTATGTGAATAGAGATGTATTTTTTGTTCTCGCTAGCAGTGATGAAGGAAAAATAAAATGATTTCATTTATTGTCCAAAGGACAATAGAGCTGAGAGAAATCTCCAAAGGTGAAGTATATTCTTCTACATCTAGGCAGCCTTTACTTAAAATATTCCAGACAGACAGGCATCAAACTTCCTCTCAAATATCTCCATGGAAAAATGGATCCTGCCATCATTTGCCTTCAACTCTTATGTGTTTCCTCAGTGGTTTTCCCACTGAGACACTCTCCATGAAGCTGTCTGATTTCTTCATTCTTGCCAATTTTCTCTCTTAGACTTCTGTCTAAGCAGACTGTGTTTTCCAAGATCAGTACTGATTCAGCCTGTTACTTCTGCTTTATGCTTCTGAGTACCAAGGGCTATGATTTTATCACATGGTGCATTAGTGTTCTAAACACCATTGGGAGGAAAACAAGGACCCAAACGGTAAAGGCATTAATGAAAACAATGAGCATTTTAGTAATAATCCCAGGACATTTACATCCACTGTCCCAGAATTGTATACAACTTTGTCAGTTGTAGCAATCTTCTCAAGGATTGATTATCTCTTATAAGTTGTAAATATAGGTATCATTTTCGTTCATGCAAAATTCTTTAGAAAGCAAAATATGGAAATGTTTTCTACTAATTTAAATGGTAAAAGAAGAAGAAGGCGAAAGACTGGAATCATTGCCATGCTCAGCCCTAAAACAGAAGATCCTCTGTTTGGGCAACAGTACTGTGGATATAGCCAAGAGACTGTTTTGGCACAAAAAAGAATATATCAGCATTACCAGTGCCAGTTACATTCCATTGCCTTCAGTTTCCTGGCTGAATATATCTGTGTGTTTGGGGGAGGGGAAAGGCAAGAGGGAGGCAGGATCTGGCAGCCATTTCTCTTCATCTCTACAATGTCCTTTTTAGTATCTAAATAAGAATATGTTCATATGTCATCATAATTTTGCAGCTCTAACTAATGGGAATGTCAGCACTGCAATAGTTATCACAATATTGCTGAATACAGCTATTACTTTGCTTATCTAAAATCAAGTAAAAATAAATTTGATGTAATGAGACTTTGATAACTCTGATATTTAATTTATACCTGAATTTCTATCTATTACTGTGTAATAAACAACCTCAAAACATGGTGCTTATAACAATAATTATTATCTAGTTTGATTTCTATGAGTTGACTCAGCTTAACTGGACAGTTCCTACTTGGGGATCTGTCATGCAGTTGAAAGCAGATGTCAACCGGTGCTGCAATCATTTTAAGGATTGACTGAGTTGAAAATCCAACATGTCTCCTTTACGTGACTCCGGCCAGTTGAGGCCTGCTGTTGGCTAGAACTTCATCTGAGGCTGACTACTGGAACACTGATATATTGTCTTTCCATGTGACCAGAGCCACTTCTAACATGGCTGCTGTGTTCTGACAGATAGTATCCTAAGCATGAGCATTCCAAGACAGAAGGTGCTGCCAGTCTCTGAAGGCTTGAACTTGAGTACTAGAACAGCATCATTTCTGCTGATTTTGGTTGTTTGGAGCAGTCACAGAGAGTTTCCAGATTCAAGACAAGGTAGAGGGTCACAGACCATGCCTCTCAATGGGCAGATTATCAAGGAATCTTTGGCCATATTTAATATGCTACATATTAAATATTACTACATCTGAAGAATATCATTTAATTAAGTGGCCAAAATTATTTGTGCATATTATTGAGATGTTAAATAAAAACTCCATGGTTAACAATTTGCAAAGTGGTAATCAACTAAAGACAGTATATTTATATCTTGCCAGTAGGGAAAGAACATTTATTTAGTATAATTTGATTTGTACTCCTATCATTTTCACTCCTGGAGCTAATTTTTAGAGAGCTAACAGATACTTTCACATAAGACATTCTTTTATTGTCCCAGAATGAGCAAAAACATTATGAGTATGTGTAAAGGAGGTGAGAATCCATCCAAGATATAAGAGTATAAGTTCTCTGAATGCCATTCTCTTTTTATGACATTGAGGGCAGAAGTAAATAGATGTTTCAAATTAACCTTGATTTATAATAGCCTCATTAGGTCTGCCATGATGGAGTACCAGCAGTTTATAAACTGAATTTTTTGTGTTAAGATTGCCCTATAACTCCCTACTCTTAAAATGACCCAAACCACACAGAATCCCACTCACCAATGCATCTCCTACAAACTCAGGTAACTTCTAGTCTTTTACTTAGTCTCTTGAATTCTAAATAAAATTTCTTTGACACATCCCCCAATTTCAATGGGCTAGAGATGTCAAAACACCTTCTTATGGTAGCTCAAACTCTCAAACTAACATTCTCATGGTCAATTATGCTATAAACATTGTGTCTGCTTCCATGCTATTTTCACATAGGTGCCACCATATGGGTTAAAGTAGCTCAAATTGTCTCTATTAGGGGAACAAGGAAAAACACATTTTATATATATATATAAAATATGGTCAGGAATTTAAAATTATTTTGAGACTCAACATACATGGAATATCAAATGTCAATATATTAGAGCATTTGGGAAAAGTCAAGAAATATCCATAACCAAAGTGATGGACAGAGAGGTATATAAAACCCTTCTTGTGTTAATTAGTTATGGGTACACATTTAGGAGGATGAGTGTAGATTGACATACCATGAATATAAACTCGTTTTTCTATAAACCTTACTGTTTGCAAGAAATAGCATTGGTCATCTTTGTCTTCGTTTTGAAAACATTTAGAAGTAGAGGTTGATCAGTTAAAGTTTCCTTACAAGTTTAAATATATTAAAGTCGTTTGAAAGCTTGGCTTCTAATTCTTGAAATGTGAACAAGAACAATAGCAAAAGACCAAAAAGCAGGCCTACAAAAATATCTCAAACATATAACAATAACAGAATCATTAAAAAAAAAACAACAATAGAAACAACAAACCTAAGTTAAGCACAGTGGGCTATATCTAAACTTGATAAGTATTTTAGAGCATCTAACAAGATTATTGGAAACCTAACCAATCTTTTGGAAAATGAAAATCAAATAAAATTGGCATCTCAAGTCTTATATCTCTTTTATTGTCATATCAATTTAATATTGCTTTTGGGATGAACTGTTGCTATATTCTGCCTTATTTTTTTTTTCTTTCCAACAAGATAATACTGTCTATCTGCTTAATAATGACAAATAGATTTCATTTCATGTGACAACTCTAATCAATTGATAGTTACTGCCTGGGGCATTGTTTGTGTGAACAGTTTTGAGGCTATGTCTGAAATCAACAGAACAAAAAGTTCTTTGTATCTGCCAAGGGCATGGTTCAGGAAGTTAAATTACCACTCAAATGAAAAGTACTGGTCACTACTGCATTGCCTGCTAAGAACCATGGACAAGGATGTCTTTCCAGAGTTTTAAAAGCAGTCACTACCATGCTCCTATCTCTCATAAAAGAAAGCACTCAACAAACAAACAAATAAACAAATGGATAAAATATACTGGATTTTGGTTTTCATAAAATAGGTATGTAACGGACATATATCAGTATACATACAAATAGATAAAGAAAGAATCTTAGTAGACTACATCAACAAACATGTCTTTCATAAACATCAGTAAACATTAAGAATGTGATAAAAATATTAATAAAATAGATACTCTGGATTGATTGTTAAATTTTCCACCTCTTTACTGAAATATCTATTTGGCTAAGTATGAAATTATCTCAATTGGACCTTTCCTCCTTAGAAAATCATGGAGTTAGAATTTTAGAACTGAATGAGATTCTAACATTTAAAATGACATTGGACAAAATTGTCCATTTTTTGCGTGCATGTCTATCCCCTGGATCCAAATCCTCACTCTCTACTAGGCTGAGACTCAAGGGCATGAAACTGTTATATACAATTTCCCTTGCCACATATACCCATAAATATTTCTCCATAAATAATTTATATTATTATATAACTATAATATTACTATATAATTATAAAATCCTATTCTATTTGGAACTTTTTTATAATCTCAGAAATTATACAAAATACATTTCTCTAAAGTGTACAAAATATTAATACAATGTATTTTTGAAATAAATAGTTGAATGTTTAGAGTATTCTATACCTACGTCAAGCAGTATGTTGTTTTTAACAAGAAGAATAATGTAAACAATAATACATTTTTAACTCAGTAGTATAGCATAGTAGGTAAAGATAGGCTTAAGTTAGATATACTTGGGTTTCTGTTCTGGCTTCATCTCTATGTGATTTTGGGTAGGTAATTTAAATTTTCTATGCCTAGCAGGGTTCTCCAGAGAAGCAGAACCCATAGAATTAATAGAAATATATATATAAACATACAAAATATGTGTGTATATATGTAGTATTTATTATTCATGCATATTATATATACTATCTAAATAATATATAAATATGGATGTATTTTTAATATATATTATACATAAAAGTTATATATTATATGTATATACACAGAGAGAGAGAGGAAGAGAGAAAGAGAATTATTGTTATAAAGTATTGGCTCACTACAAGCTAGAGACCTGGAAAGGCCAGTGGTGTAATTCAAAAGCCTAAGGGCTAGAGAGCCAATCTTGTAGATTACAGTCCAGTCTGAAGACCTGGGAATGAGTAGCACTAAGGGCAGGGGGAGATCAATGTCCCAGCTCAAGCCTTCAGGCAGAGAGACAACAAATCCATATGCTTCTATTTTGCCTTTATGTTCTATTCAGGCTTTCAGCAGATTGAATGATACCCATCCACTTTGAAGGGCAGAAGGAAATCAGCTTTACTCAATCCACCAATTCAAATACTAGATTCTTCCAGAAACACCTTCACAGATATGCTCAGAAGTAATGTTTAACCAGTTATCTTGGAATCTCATGGCCCAGTCAAGTTGACGCATAAAATAATCATCACACCTACTTTTCCTTATCTGTAAATAGATGTAAAAATTGTAACCATATCAAGAGAAAATATTATAACTGGTATTTGTTTTGTTTTACTTTAATCATGTACATTAAGCAAGACAAATTGTTATAGCATTTCACTGTTACTGCTCCAAGTATGAGATCAGAAACTGTTTTTTGTTTTGTTTTGTTTCGTTTTTTTTGAGACAGAGTCTTACTCTGTCTCCCAGGCTGGAGTGTAGTGGTACAATCTTGGCTCACTGCAATCTCTGCAACCTCTGCCTCCTGAATTCCAGTGATTCTCCTGCCTCAGCCTTCCAAGTAGCTGGGATTACTGGCGCCTGCCACCACGTCTGGCTAACTTTTATGTTTTTAGTAGAGATCGGGCTTTACCATATTGACCAGGCTGGTCTCAAACTCCTGACCTTAAGAGTTTGAGGCCTCCCAAAGTGCTGGGATTACAGGTATAAGCCATTATGCCTGCCTCAAAAATGGGTTTCCTTGAGATAGATTAGCTCCAAATAAATAGATGCAATTTATAATTGCCATCCCTGAATCCCTCCATAATCCATTTGGAGGTCCAAGGGATATCCTCACAAGGATAAGGTATTTCTCCCTGTTGTCTTTCTCCATGGAAATGGGAAAATTCAGTTTCTAGCTCTGAGGTAACATACTCTCAATGCTTAGAAGTGCATTTCTATCCATCTTACTTGACCCATTTGATGTTCCCAACCACATTCATTTTTGGAGAGTCTTGAAGCCTTCTCTTGTTCTCTCTCTTTCATATCTCTAACAATTCTTCCTTAATACCTCATCTGACATCTTGTTTGGTTTTGTTTGTTTTACTGTTCCTTGGGCTCTGGGATATATGTGCACATCCTGCATCCTGCAGGATTGTTGCATAGGTACATACATGCTATGGTGGTTTGCTCTCTCCATCCCCCCTCCCCACCTCCCCACCGCTGTCGCCTACATCAGGCATTTCTTCCAGTGTTATCCCTTTCCATCCTCCCTGTCCCACTCTGCTGTCTCTCCCCTCCCTTCCCCTCCATCCCTCCACCTAGCTAACCTAGCCCAGTGAGTGTTGTTCTCTTCCCTGTGCCCAAGTGTTCCCATTGTTCATCACCTGCCTGTCAGTGAAAACATGTGGTGTTTGGTTTTCTATTCTTGTGTCAATTTGCTGAGAATGATGGTTTCTAGATTCATCCATGTCTCTACAAAGGACATGAACTCATCGTTTTTTATGGCTGCATAGTATTCCATGATGTATATATGCCACATTTTCCTTGTCCAGTCTATCATCGATGGGCATTTGGGTTGGTTCCAGGTCTTTGCTATTGCAAACAGTGCTGCAACGAACATACATGTGCATGTGTATTTATAATAGAACGATTTATAATCCTTTGGGTATATACCTAGTAATGGGATTGCTGGGTCAAATGGAATTTCTATTTCTAGGTCCTTGAGGAATCTCCACAGTGTCTTCCACAATGGTTGAACTAATTTACACTCCCACCAACAGTGTAAGAGTGTTCCTTTTGCTCCACATCCTCTCCAGCATCTGTTGTCTCCAGATTTTTTAATGATCGCCATTCTAACTGGTGTGAGATGGTATCTCAATGTGGTTTTGATTTGCATTTCTCTAATGACCACTGATGATGAACATTTTTTCATATATTCGTTGGCTGCATATGTGTCTTCTTTCGAAAAGTGTCTGTTCGTATCCTTCGCCCACTCACCAAAGTTCCAGCATGGTCTGTCTTTACTTATGCACTCTATAGAGCTCCACACATGTGAACCTAGTCAACTACCCACCTCTCATTGTATCTCTATGAAACCTCAAAGTCTTTTTGAATTGACTGTAACTGTACTTTAAATTAAATACACCTCTTATAGTATCCTTCTTGTTAAAACCACCAATCATTCTGTTATGCAAGTCATATCTGAGGTCCTAAATTTCTCCCTCTTCTCTTCAATTCCCATAATTCTGTTTATCAGTTCTGCCCTAGGCTTTCTATTATCTTCATTGTTGGATTTTTCTCAGTTATATTTGACTTTATAAACAGACTTCTAACTAATCTAACTTTTGGTTTCATTCTTTTCAAGTCAGTCTGTGGCATATTTGTCAAAGTGATCTCTCTAAAATGTAGGACTGTTCATGTCTCTGCTTTCCTGAAAGTCTTCCCACAACATCTTTAGTTTTCAGGATAAAATTTATGCCTTTTAACATGACACAAGATATCTTTCATAGTTTGTTTTCTCCTCGCCTCTCCAGTTTCTTCTTCCATTACATGGTTGCACAAGTACCTTTGCATTTCTCTCTGAAAAATTACTTGCTGCTCCCAGAATAGCCTTTCTCCTCTCCAGGCCCTTTTACTTGTCCTCTTTTGAATTTTCTCCAGTCTTTAAACTACCTGTCGGTTTGCTTACAAATTTCTCTCTAAGACTCTACCTCTCCGTCCTCTGATAGCATATTTTACCACCTTCATTATTATCATCATCATTGGCATTCTGTAACAGTAATAGTATTATAGTAGTACTAATAATAGCAGTAGTAGTAATCCGATATCATTAGGATCTGTGTCCGCACCAAATTTCATGTTGACTTGTAATCCCCAGTGTTGGAGGAGGGCTTTGGTGGGAGGTTATTTCATCAGGGGGGCAGTTTCTCACAGTTTAACACCATCTTTTTGTTGCTGTCATCAAAATAAGGAGCTCTTGTGAGATGTGGTTGTTTAAAAGTGTGTAGCACCTCCCACCTCTTGCTCCTGCTCCTGCGCCAGCCATGTAAGACTTGCCCACTTCCTGTTCCCCTTCCACCATAATTGTAAGTTTCCTAAAGCCTCCCCAGAAGTTAGGCAGTTGCCACTATGCTTCATTTACAGTCTGCAGAACCATGAGCTAATTAAACCTCTTTTCTTATAAATTACCCACTCTCAGGTATTTCTTTATAGTAGGGCAAGAACTAATACCTAATTGCACACTGTGTGTTTAATATTCCCATTTTAAAGACGAAAAAATTAAAGCATGGGGTGATCAAGTAATTTATCCCAAAACCTTATAGTTTTAGTTTGGATCAGGAGTCAAATTCAAGCAGTCTAACTCTAGTGTTTCACCTTTTAACAAATACTATTCCGTTTCCCACCCTAGAAGCCTTGTTACTGAGTTTTAAGGGTGTATTCACGTCGTTTGTCTCCTCTGATAGTGTCCAAATTCCTTGAAGTGAAGGTCACAGTCTTTGCCTTCAAATTCTCAAGGCATGACCTTGATCCTTGCATTCTGATTGGCCAAGACACAGTTGGAATATGATAAAAAGAACTTGCTAAGTACAGGAAGCCATATTACAGTTTAGAACTAGCCTTCAGATATATTGATGATTGAAGCTCCACTGGTACAATTGGTTAGCACATGGTACTAATATAGAAATACTAGAGAGTAGAGAAGGAAATAAGGAAGTATAGTTATTCTAAGTTTAAAATGATGTGAGGAATAAAGTCACTTAGCAGTTATGGAGTAAGCACTATATTCACGCACTGTATTAGTCAATCTAAGGAGTACAATGGAATGTAAGCTATCTCATTAGGTTACTTGTTCCATAAAGACTGCTTATCCATTCTGAACATCTGTTTATATAGCTTTTGTTGCAATATGAATTTTAGGTAAATATCATATATATATATAATTTATTTGTATATAATTGTATATGTAATTTACTTTTACAATAAAATTTCATATTTCATATTTATGTCATTAAGCTCTCAAAATTTCCATGACCTGAGTATGATTATTCCCATTTACAGTTGCAGAAACTAGAGAAATTGTGACTTGTTCAAGTTCACATTTTTGCTACACTAGAACTCACACAAATGTGTAATAAAGAGGAGAGAAAGAGGAGGGAGGGAGGGAAGGAGAGAGAGAGAAATAGTATTATTACATTGTCTTTACATATGCACTTGTGTGTTTGTATGTATCCATCAGGTCTCAGTAAGTTCTTCCAACATTGGGGTCTGGGGGAAGTGGTTGTTGACAGAAGTTTGTAGAGACAGAGGAGAATGAGGTCAGGGCATTTATTCTCTGCCTCTCTCCCATAAAGGTTGGCTTGGCTTGGCTTTCTACCTCAACCTAAGTTCAAGGTTTCTATTCAGGCTGCTAACTCTATTCAGGTCCATCCTCTTCAGAGGGGTAGGGATGAAAAGCTTGGGTCACACTGCACATTGGCCAGCCATGTGGTTTCCCTATACCCACCTTTTAAAATTAGCATTTTTAAAGTAAAATTTCACATTTTGAGAGTTCTGTTTTTTACTGTGGGCACCAGACTGATGAAATCAGGAGTGTGTGTACATATCACAGTGTACTAGCCTTGCAGTCTTTCTACTGTCTAGTTATCTACATACTATGGCACCATGCTAATGTCTCTATAGCATCACGCACCATAATTTTACTACCATTGCCTGACTGCAGTAGAACCCACAAACCAATTAAATGACAAATTATTATAGACTTTTTTGAGGGCTCACTAAGGTAATTTGTAATATTTTTATTGAATAAGCTAATTTCTCATGTGTAAACAAAATTCAGTGCCTCAATATTAAGCAGATTTATAGAGGAAAATTTTCTGTACTATTAGCAAGTATGTTTCCCATGGCTTTGGAAAGACCATAACTATTAGTCTAAAAAGAAGCTAAGAGAGGATCAAGTGTTACACTTTTAATTCCCAGATCAGCAGTGATAATAGCATAGCATTATTTGCATCCACATTTCCAACAGATTCTGCTTAGAACCGTCAAGGTCAAAGATGAAAAGAACTCTCCTTTCTCACCACTTTGTCATCTTTATCCTTATAGGCACAAAATGGAAATTATTTCCTATTATGGAATGATAATGTAGCTATGATCATAAAGTAAAGGAGATGTCTCAAAAAAATTGGAAGCGTGATTCTCCATTGTGATTAGTCATCACATGGACAAGATGACATGAAAATACAAACTTTAATTTTTTTCTGCTTCCCTCACTATTTCTTCTGCTACTATATAGAGTTTCATGTTGTGCATATCATAAAAGTCTATCTCCAAGATAATTAAGCACATCATAACTGGGAAATTTATATATCATATAGTATAAGTATATTATATTAAACATATGCTATGCTATATTACATTATGTAGATATCTTCGTTACTGACTGTAAGATGCTTTCCTCTCTAAAGCTTTGGATAGGGTAGTTGAGAGGGGCAAGAATAGGAAAATCATTTTGAATTTTGTTAGAGTGGGTGGGATAGGTGAAAATAGGAAAATCATCTTGAATCTTCTAGTAAACCTGTATGATGATGAAGACAATTTCTTCAGTATGATGATATATTTTAAGGCTTAAATAATCCTATCACACCAGATTTATAATACACTCTACTATTCAAGAAACTTGATGAGAATATAATTGTTGGCATAAAATAATATAATAAATATATGCATTATTGTAGAATTTTACTGTTGCATGTATTAAAGTGATTGTAAATCATCTTTTATGTTTCACTTTTCCAAAGCTAGATTTAATGATGTTTCATTTTTCCATAATACCTTCATTTATTAGACAACCAAATTTCTTTTGGGTCTCTCTTATTTTCCCAGGATAATTTTAAATTTTTTCTCTTTAAACTCATTTAAAACTAGTGTCCTATTATTGGAACACTAAGCATGTGAGACTTATTTACATCTTTCTGCTCAAGGTCATCACTAAGGTCTCATTGCAAAAGTTAAAAAATAATGCAACTGGCCAGGCGCGGTGGCTCACGCCTGTAATCCCAGCACTTTGGGAGGCCGAGGTGGGTGGATCACGAGGTCAGGAGATCGAGACCATCCCGGCCAACATGGTGAAACCCCGTCTCTACTAAAAATACAGGAAAATTAGCTGGGCGTGGTGATGCACAACTGTAATCCCAGCTACTCGGGAGGCTGAGGCAGGAGAATTGCTTGAACCCAGGAGGCGGAGGTTGCAGTGAGCCGAAGTTGCGCCACTGCACTCCAGCCTGATGCCTGGTGACGGAGTGAGACTCTGCCTCAAAAAAAAAAAAAGCAACCTCAGGCATAAATGGTTTAACTTGATTTTTTTTTCTTGTCCACCATTGATATTCTCTTAAGCATTGCATTTCTATTAGTTAAATTATGCAGATACTCTCATTTGAACTCAAAATAGTGCTCCTCTGTCATATTTTCACCTGAAACTCTAATAACATATTGCATAAATTCAAATAGCCTTTAATCATTGGTAATAATCATATCTAAGATTGAGAAAATTAGGAATGTAATACATTCATGGAAGACTTACAAGTAATTTACTAAATTGAAATTTTCCCATTTTCTGAGTAACTTTTTCTTTTTTTCTAAGAGACCTAGCTTTTCTCCAAACTGTTGCTTGCATGTATTAAAGTTGCAAAGAGACTCTGGTTTATACAAATATTGCTTCCTTTCCCCCAATTATTTCTAGCTCTATACTTTTGAATGTGTATTGCAGAGTTACACTTATTTAGTATCTCCCCCTCCATATTCATAAGTAGTTGAGTCCAAGTAACTGGTTTGAACAAAGAGTCGTTAAGTGAAAATGGTGTATGTTTCTTTTCAGTTCAGTATTTGGTAGCCTCTGCAAGAGGTTGGTGTTATGACTAATGATACTCAAGCTAGCCTCTGATCAATCAGCCTTGATCTTTGAACAATTAGTGAGTAGATCCTTCTACTCACTTACAATGGATGTAAAACATAAAGGGAGAAATATACATGTACAGTTTAAAATTATTCAAATTTTGTATTGTTTGTTACCACAGACTAACTTATATTCTTAACTGACACAGAGGTATAACGCAGTAAAAAATAAGTAAAAAGTGTCCTGAAAAATACAGATCCTGGTAAGTCAGAAAACATAAAAAGTCATTCAGAGGAGCACTAAAAGTAGAATTTAGGAAAGATAATTATGACTCCATTTAAAAATAGAAAAGTTACAAACACATAGTTTTTATAAAATAGTAGAGGAAAGTGTATGTGATAGCTAAGACTTACTCATTGTCCAAAGAGATTTTGACAGATATTGTTAAAAAATAGTCCCTGCTGGCTGTGAGTCTTCTTCAAGGCAGAGCCAAGCCATCCTTAACCTCTATAAGAAAAAGAATGTTCCTTAAGGAAAACCAGATGCCTAATCTGATCAAGTCCAATAATATATTTTATAATATATTCTATTAACTTCTGACACCGATTTCTTGTCTTACCACTTTGCGACATCTATATCTATGGACTTTAATAGGTATATGCTAATGTTCCCTTCTAGCTTTACTTTCTTCATCTTTTATAATTAATAAGGCATTTTTCATAATAAGTGAATTATGTTTATGGACACTTGGTTTTATAAGAAGTCTTATCAATTTTACGTAATTATGCTTGGCCAACCAAGTTTTAGGGATTAAACATTCTCAAATTTTCTACTAGGAAAGTGTGTACTAGGAAAATGTGAGTCAGTGTAGACCATAAAATATTTAGCACTTGGTCACTATTTGTCTTAAATGTTTGCTAAAAACGAGTTAATTAGCAGAAAGACTTAATAGGCTCACATAATGGAAGCAAGACAGTAAGTATCAAAATAGAAGACTATGTTTATAAAACATACTTCAAACTCGTTTTATAGTTACTATTATGTTCATAATAGGGTAATACACTAGTTTACATAATTTCCATTAAAAAATGAGGAGGGGCTCCACAGTTTAAAATCAACCCTACGTTAATCATGTACTAATATGCATTTATAAGACACCATTGGATAAGTACCATTTAGGGCCCAGAGGGGATATGGATTGTCCTCTACTCCTCTGTCACTTTGTATTTGCTGGAAAGAATATTATGTCTTGAGTAGTCTAATGTGCACATGCCTGCTGTAACAAGGAGAACCCCTTCAGGGCTACCAAACAACCTGCTTCCAGATCATTCCTAATTAGGATTAAATAGCCCCTATTCTACAGGAACGCTAGATGAAACACCAGCTAATGTACCTTGGATAAATCTGCTGTATATTTTCTTCTCTTATGGATATCATTTGTAACTTGGTTAGTGTGACAAGGTAGATATGAGCACACTACTTAAAAATATATGAGTATTTTCTTTCTTTCAAATTCTATTATGGCAATAGTATTATAATTATATTCAAGGTTTGAAAATACACACACACATATATAGCATATACATATTATATATATATGTAATTTCACCACTTTAATAAACTGATTCTATTGTTTCTAGGTAGATATCAAAAATAACAATGAGAACATTTCTAAGAATACAGGAATAGATTTTTACAAATAAATCACAAAGGATCAACTTTAAGAGTGTTGGAATGAAGACCTCAGGCATGGCTTTCCCACAAAAACAATAAAATACTTGGATAAAAACCTAAATTTAATCATTTCGTAAGTCTGTGAATTGACCAAAGCCAAAGTACAAACTGGACATTATCTGTGGAAGAGAAGCTACAGAACCTTAATAAGACAGCAGTCTGGTCTGTGATGTTTTAACTTCCTCTTTCTCTAGCATGGTAGCATGTAAAACATAAAAAGCTGCCTTTTAGCCAGTTGTGTTTTAACAATAGGAAAGGACTGAACCATTTTGGAATTGTGTTAGAAGCACTATCTCCAGAAGCACTTTCAATATTTTGCCTAAACATGCAGCTCTCTGAAAATTCTGTATTCCAGAGTGATGGTTATTTGATTTGAGTCAAATTTCTGTAAAAAAGAGTAGGAGATTCCCTATTCCCAGGACATACCAAAATCATAAAAGTTTGCTGGCAACATTGCAACTGTCAAAGGCTATGAATTCTGGTAGATCAAGCAAGAGCTTTGCCAGAAATTTAAAGGGGAATAACAGAGAGCTATATAACCATAAGGAACTTTGAAAAACTCCCATATATCCTAGGGATCTATGTGCCTGTCCAGGAAAGACCTGGAAAAGTAGAAATTCCCACAAATCTCTGATTGATATTGAGGTCTTATGCAAGCAGAAAGTGAAAGTTAAAACTGTATTGTAAATTACCTGAAGCTTGAAAGCATGCCTTCTCAGATCCCTTTGACAGAAGAGTGACAGATAAACAAGATCTTTTAGGAAATCTTCCAAACAATTACTCACTGATCTCTAAATTATAGTAACCTTGGGCTAATCACTAGGAAGCTAAACTTAAAATAAAAACAACACCTAAAAATAATCTATTAGAGTTCAGCGATTGCATATTACATTAAATACTGAATCTACAGAATTAATTAAAGAAAACTGTTAAACAAGCAGCAACAACAAAACAACAACATATAATTTAGTAACAACAACAAACTTTGGGGGATAAGAAAGAATCAGATACTAAAGTTGTTACAATATATTACCTAAAATGTCATTTTCAGCATGAAAATATAAGAAGTGCAAAGAAATAGGAAAGTATGCCACACACAAAAGAAATGAAAACAGCTAATTGAAAATGTCCATGAGGGGTTCCAGATTTAGGGGTAGTAATCAAGGTTTTAAATCAACTGCTATGCCTATGATCAAAGAATGAAAAAACATCATATTTAAAGAAGTAAAGGACAGGAACAGTGGCTCATGTCTGTAATCCCAGCACTTTGGGGGCCAAGGTGGGCAGATCACCTGAGGTCAATAGTTTGAGATCACCCTGGCCAACATGGTAACCCTGTCTCTACTAAAAATACAAAAATTATCTGGGATTACAAGTGTATGTCACGGCTGTAATCCCAGCTACTTGGGAAGCTGAGGCCCAAGAATCAGTGAACCCCAGAGGCAGAGGTTGCAGTGAGCTGAGACTGTGCTACTGCACTGCAGCCTGGGTGATAAAGTAAGACTCTGTTTCCAAAAAAAAAAAATATGTAAAGAAAATATAATAACAATTTCTCACTAGATAGAGAATATTAATAAGGATAAATTACAAAATAGAATCAAAAAGAAATTTTGAAATTAAAAAGTACAATAACTGAAATGTAAAATAGAAGTACTCAATAACACTAAGAATCAGTGAACTTGAAAGTGTTTTAATAGAGATAATCCAGTCTAAAAAGCCAATAGAAAAAGGATTAGAAACCTGAGCAAAGCATCAGAGAAATGTGTGACATTGAGCATGCTAATATACGCATGTTTTCTAGTAATTTTAGGAAAACAGAAAAGAGAGAAATTCACAGAAAGAATATTTGAAGAAATAAGGGCTCAGTTTTTTTTCCAAATTTAAGGAAATATGTGAATATACACTTTCAAGATGCTCAGTGATCTCTAAATAGGATAAATGAAAAGAGATCCATGCCTAGACACATGATGTTCAAACTAAAAAAATTTAAATACAAACAGAAAGACAGGAAAGCAGTAAAAGAAGACTATCTGTTATGCAGAGTCCTCACTAAGATTAACAACAACTTCTGATCTAAAGCCATGAAAGCAAAAAGACAATGGAATAACACCTTCAAAATGTTGAAAGGAAAAGAATGTCCACAAATACTTTTATATTCACCAAAACTACCCTTTAGAAATTAAGGGAAAATAAAGACATTTCCAGATTAACAACAACTTAGAGAATGTGTCACTATCAGATTTGCATGGATACTAGGTTGAAATATAAGAAAACTAGTTGATAACCTAAATTCACACAAAGAAATAAAGAATACTGTTAAAAGGGGACTACACAGGAAATATAGAAATATAGTATGAGGTGGGCAGATCATAAGGTCAAGAGATCAAGATGATTCTGGCCAATATGGTAAAACTCTGCCCTCCTAAAAATATCAAAATTAGCCGGGTGTGGTGGTGGGCACCTGCAGTCAGGAGGCTGAGGCAGGAGAATCTCTTGAATCCAGGAGGTGGAGGTTGCAGTGAGCAGAGATCGCACCACTGCACTCCAGCCTGGTGGCAGAGAGAGATTCCATCTCAAAAAAAAAAAAAAAATACAATACAAACTTTTGCTTGTAATTCTTTCCTTATATCTGATTAAAAAGAAACTACATAAAGCAATAATTATAATACTTTGTTGATAGGCTCATGATGTACAAAGATGTACTTTGTATGACAATAATAGCACAAGGAAGGAGGAAAAAACAAGGTTCTTTTGGGTCAAAGTTTTGTATACTATTAAAATTAAGTTAGTACTGATATGAATTGTATTGTTTTAAATCACATATTAATTATAAGCCACAATTCAGCCACTGAGGAAGTTGCTCAAAGAACAAAGAAGGTTAAAAAACACATGGAAATTTAAATAATACATGAAAAAAGTAGCTAACACAAAAGATGGCGATAATTGAGGAATAGAGGGAAAAAGCCACACAGGGCATATAAAACACAAATAACACAATGGTAGATGTAAATATTATCATTTCTGTAATTACATTAAATCTAAATGAATTAAGTACTCTAAGCAAACTCAAATATTAACAGAATGAAGAACAAATAATATGATATAACTATACAAGAGACGGTCTTTAGATTAAAAGGCATAAATAGTTTTAAAGAGTAAGAATAGGAAAACATATGCTATCTAAGTAATAACCAAAAGAGGAAAACTCATTCTGAAGTGGGTAAACTCATTCAGACAAAATTAACTTTAAAACGAAAAGTGTTAACTACAGATAAAGACATTTTATAACAATAAAAAGATTATGGCTCCAAAATACATTAAGTGTAACACATACCATTAAAGGGAAAAAGAGACAATTTGTAAGTAATGGTTGGGGAATTCAGTATCATACTTTCAGTAATGGATAAAATAACTAACAGAAGATAAAATAATATAGAAGACTTGAAAAACACTGTAACTAGACCTAAGAGGTATCTATAGAATAGAATACTCTGCCCAAGAACAGTGGAATACACAGTCTTCTCAAATGTACATTAAGGATTGTCCAGCACATTGGCTCTATGTTATGCCATAAAACAAACCTCAATTAATGTAATGGTTTGAAATAATGGAAGTTATGTTTTCTGACCACAGGTAATTAAACAGAAATTAACAACAGGGGAAATTTTTAAATTTTATAAATATATGGAAATTAAACCAGATGCCACCAAATAAGCAATTGGTCAAAGAAGAAATCATAAGTAAACTAGAAAATACTTTGAGAATTAACAAAAACAAAAAAACTAACATATGAACATGATTGGATGTGGGTAAAAGAATATTTAGAAGGAAATTTGTAGCCTGTTACCACTTATATTTTAAAAAAAGACTCCTATCAATAACCCAACTTTCTAATTTAAGAAAATAGAAAAATAAGTACAGGATAATCCCCCCAAAAACACAAGTACAAGGTAATCCCCCCAAAATAATAAAAAAATAGGGTGAAAATGAATAAAATAAAGAATAAAAAGATAATAGAGAAAAATCAATAAAACTAAAACAGATTTACAAGAAAAAAATCAAACAAACCCATTTAAAAGTGGGTGAAGGATATGAACGGACACTTTTCAAAAGAAGATGTTTATGAGGCCAACAAACATACGAAAAAATGCTCATCAACACTGGTCATTAGAGAAATGCAAACCAAAACCATACTGAGATACCATCTCATGCCAGTTAGAATGGCAATCATTAAAAAATCTGGAGACAACAGATGCTGGAGAGGATGTGAAGAAAAAGGAACACTTTTACACTGTTGGTGAGACTGTAAATTAGTTCAACCATTATGGAAGACAGTGTGGCGATTCCTCAAGGACCTAGAAATAGAAATTCCATTTGACCCAGCAATCCCATTACTGGGCATATATCCAAAGGATTATAAATCATTCTATTATAAAGACACATGCATACGTATGTTCATCGTGGCACTGTTTACAATATAGCAAAGACCTGGAACCAACCCAAATGCCCATCACTGATAGACTGGACAAGGAAAATGTGGCACATATACACCATGCAATACTATGCAGCCATAAAAAATGATGAGTTTGTGTCCTTTGTAGGGACATGGATGAATCTGGAAACCATCATTCTCAGCAAACTGACACAAGAACAGAAAATCAAACACCACATGTTCTCACTAATAGGCATGTGTTGAACAATGAGAACACATGGAAACAGGGAGGGGAGCATCACACACTGGGGTCTGTTGAGGGGGAATACGAGAGGGACAGCAGGGAGTAGGGAGGTTGGAGAGGGATAACATGGGGAGAAATGCCAGATATAGGTGACAGGGAGATGGAGGCAGCAAACCACAATGCCATGTGGGTACCTATGCAACAATCCTCCATGTTCTGCACATGTACCCCAGAACCTAAAGTGCAGTAATATATATATATATATATATATATATATATATATATATATATATAAAACTATAATTTGATTATTTCAAAGGATCAACAAAGTTGACAAACCTTTAGCTAGACTAATCAAGACTAAAAAAGAAAATATGCAAATATTAAAATTCAAAATGAAAAAAGGGACATAATGAGCAATCTTACAGAAACTTTTTACATATTATAAGGAGCACTATAAACTACATGTCAAAAATTAAGTAACTTGGAAGAAAGAATTTCTAGAAAGAAATACTACGAAAACTAATTCAAAGTTAAATAGATCATCTACAACAGACCCATAACAAGCAAAAACATTGAATTAGTAATTGAAATGCTTCCTACAAAGAAAAAATCAGAACCAGATGTCTTTACTAATGAATTATGCTAAACATTTAAATTATGAATATTATTTGTCACAAAATTTTCTAATGTCTCAATTCATTGTATAAGACTAGTATTACCCCAATACTCAAACCAAAGACATTACAAGAAAAGAAAAGCTATACAATAAACAAGTTTAGCAATATTGCAGGATACTAGATAAATATACAAAATCAATGTATTTACTAGTAATCAACAATTCAAAAATAAAATCAGAACAGAGTTACATGTCAATAGCATAAAAATAAAACCTTGAAATAAATTAGGTCAAAGATATACAAGACTTATACACTGAAAACTACAAAACATTGTTGAAAAAATTAAGGATTAAATAGAAAGATGTTACATGTTCATGAACTGAGAAATTTAATATTAAGCTACTAATACTCCCCAGTTGATCCACAGATTCAATACAAATGATTTCAAAATCCCTGCCAAATTTGTGTGTGTGTTGGGGGTTGGGAGGGTGGAAATAGACAAGTTTATCCTAAAATTCATATAGAAATTTTAGGAACCCAGAATAGCTAAAACATATTACAAAAGAAAAATATTATAGAACTCAGACTTCTTAATTTCAAAACTTACTAGAAAACTACCATAATCAAGGCAGCATAGTACTGGCATAAGGAAAGACATATAGATCAATGGAAGGAAATTGAAAGTCAAGAAATAAACCTTAGCATGCATGGTCAACATTATCTACAAAAGTATCAAGAGAATTCAATGGGTAAATTATAGTATTTTCAGTAGTGCAAGGCAGCTAGATATTTACATGGAAAAGAATATTTGGACACTTCTTTTACATAGTATAAAGAGTTAATTCAAAATATATAAATTTATCACAAAACTATAATATTTGTAGAGGAAAACATATGAGTAAATCATCATGACCTCAGTATAGGCAATGGTTTCTGAAATATGATACCAGAAGCACAAGTGACAAGGGAAAAAAATAAACAAATTGGGTCTCATTAAAATTTAAATTTTTTTCTGTGTTAAGAACACCATGAAGAAAGTGAAAATAGAACCTATAGAATAAAAGAAAATATTTGCAAATCATTCCGTGAGCAAGAGACTTGAATTCAGAATATATGAAGTACTCTTACAAATCAATATATATTATTTTTAAAAAATTTAAAAATAAGCAAAGGATTTGAATAAATATTTTTTTCAAAGAAGATATTCAAATGGTCTGTAAGTGAAAGAAAAGTTGCTCAAAATCATTCATCATTGAGGAAATGGAAATTGAAAGCATAATGTAATACTAATCCACATTCACTAAAATGGCTGTAATAAGAAGACAGTAACAAGTGTTGGAGAAAATATGGAGACATCAGATCATGCACTGATGGTGGAAATGTAAAAGCATGTGGTGCTTTGGAAAGCAGTTTGACAGTTCTTTAATATGTTAAACATAGAGTTATCATATAACCCAGAAATAGTACTCCTAAGTCAGTGACCAAAACATAAAAAATAAAGACATTTGTCCACACAACACTTGTATGTGATAGTTCATAACATTATTTACAGTAGCTAAGAAATAGACAAGAAGTCCATCAATTGATGAATAGCTAAAAATTACATGGTATAACCATAATTAGAATATTATTTGGCAATAATACGGGATAAAGTACTGACACATGCTACAACATGGATGGATCTTGAAGAAATACCTTAAGTGAGAGAAACTAATAGCAAAACATTACATACTTAATGATTAATTTATGTGAAATATCTAGAATAGGAAAATCTGTAGAGACAAAATGTGGGATAGCAGTTGTCTAGATTGGAGAGTGGTATTGAATGGAAGTGGTCATGACTGCAAATGAACACAGTTCTTTTTTTTGAATCATGAAGATATCCAAAACTTAGATTATGGTGATGCTTACTTAAATCTATGTCCACACTAAAAATCCACAGAACTCTACTTTATAAATGGCTGCATTTTATGGTATACAAATTATATTTCAATAAACATTTAAAAATGTATGGATAAATACTTTATCTACCATATCATGATTGAAAACAATACATTAAAACTCAACTAAATATAGTAATAATAACAAAATATTGGTTGCCCTTTAGTAACTTTTACAGGAGCCAAGTGAGAATCAGACATTGCACTGAGTAATTTTGGTACATGAAGACTGATCTTTAAGACAACATTAAGAAACAGATAATATTAATAAACATATTACAGAACAGAAAATGGAATGCCATAAAATTAGGTCAGGAGCTCACAGTTAATCACCTGATAAATGGTAGAGCTAGAATATACAATCAATATGTAAGGTCTCTGCACTTTTTCTAATCTATCTGGCCTTATGAAATATCTAGAGCAACATTTAACATAATGTCTTTGCCATGTATTCCTGCGAGTAATGTTTTTAGAGTTTACATTTTACAAGGGTTCCATGGTTAAAACTGAAAAACACAGATTTAAAAAAACTTCTATCCTTTTTAAGACTCTATCATAAGAACACTAATTCAATTATTTCTGTAAAAATGAGCTAACAAGCCCATACTAAAACAAGTGACTTTCCTGATGTTTCCTAATCTGTGGCACACCCAAACTGCCTTTCAAATCAGTGGTTTTATTCTACTATATCAGCCACGTATCAGGGACAATGGTACATGGCTACTTAATGATTTTGGACAATTAACAACAATATTACCATTGTCTTCAAAATGAGTTACCTTGCCTCTCACTACATGCTAACAGTAGCACGGCACCCTCTTCACCCTACTCAAACAAGAATGATATATTTTTCTTGATTATCTTGTCCAGGCATGCAAAACTGAAGGCATTTATGGCATTCTGGTTTCATCAGGTAATAAGGACCTTCTATAACAAACACTGGCAGAGCACTGGTCTCAGCATCCTCTCTTGTCTGCATTGAATACATACATAGAATGCATACTTAATATGCATTCCTGTGCTCAGTGGGTTGTACTAAGTATCTATCAGAAGTAATGTTTTTTTAAGCCAAATGAATGACTTATGAATAAAATGTCCCAAACCCTAGCTGTGTATTCAACTAAACACTCACCGTTCCTCATTCCAATACTTTCTACTTACCACAGCATACTAACTTGCAAAGCCCTGTTCTGATTAGCTTAATCACCTACTTAAGAATCATGAATGGTTTTTATACTGTCTGCAAAATGAAATCCAAATTCTTTAGCATGTCATTTATTATTTTCCCAACACATGGCCCCAGGCTTATCCACTATCCACACCTAATTTCCAGAAAAAAAACGCAACTTGCTATTCTGCCAAATGAGCCCCATTCTGCCAAATGAGCCTCATAATTGCTGGGTCTTTGTTCATGTTTTTCCTGATGCTCAAAATTCTTTCTTTTCCCAACTGTTTGACAAAATTTTATTCATTTTTATCTCAAAGACAACATCCATAATAAATGCTTTCTTAATTCTCAAATCAGAAATAAGTTTTACTTTTTGTGAAATCTTTGGAAAATTATTTATAAAACTCATCTGACACACATAATCTTATCTGCACTTTGATAGAATACAAGAGAAATGAACTTACCCTTAACTCCCCACTATTCTATGACTGAAGAAATTGATACTTAGAAAGGCAGCCGCAGGACAAACTCCTAATAAGGGCCTGCAATTTGATTCAAATTAATTTAGCTAAATCCAAGTCTGAGCTCTTATGATAATCACAGTAGGTAACTTTCTTTTCCCAGTTCAGCTATATTTAAGGCACTGTTCTCTTTACATTTAAAAACTCTTCTCTTCTTCTTGAATCTCTTTATTCTCCTGTCTCTGAGATCTGGTTTATCTCCCATACTACTGCATATTCCTTCTAAGTTTCTATTTCAAGATTTTTTCCTCTTCTCAATCCCTAATTGTTGGAATGTCCCAACCTTGGACTCTTTATCTTCTTTATCGACACTCATTGTCATGGTTTTAAATACTATCTATGTGCTTGTGACTCTAAGATTTACATATCCAACTCCAATCTCTTTCTGAGCTACAGACAAAAATATCCAACCACCTGCTCAGAACCTCCATTTGGATGTCTAATTTAAAGTTAAAATATTCAGAGGAGTTTCTCTGTTTTTCTCCCCTACCAAAATACATTCCTATACCTCCTTTTTTCCTATCTCACCAAAGAGCACACCATCCACCCAGTAGTTCAAAGTAAAAGCCAGCCACAATCCTTGATCGTTCTTTTTCCTTCTCATTTAGAATCCACAGCAAGTTCTTTTGGTGGTCACCAAAAATGTCTCGTAATTTCTCACCACCTGAATTCTTACCATGTTCTTTGAAGTCACCAAAATATCTTGCCAGGAACTTTCCAAGTCTTTATAACTAGGTCTTCTTCTTCAATTCTGCCCTAATACTGGATAACTTCTGTTTTCCTCTACATATATTTTCACCAGCCTCTTTGCCCTGCCCTGTGTCTCCTGAGGCTGACCTGAATGGATGCATCATTAGGCTCCCTTGCATTCTAAATTGCATTTGGTTTGGCCAATAACCAGGCATGGAGGAGGGCATCAGTGAAAGTTATGGGCCAAAAAGGATGTGAAGGGAGAGATTAATCCCAGAATCATTCCATGCAGAGTGACCTTAGGTTGACCAGGTCCTGAATATAAGGTCTATCAGACTCCCTTCTTCACACAAGTCTTTCTCTCCTCATTTCACTAGCATCTTCATTCCCCTGTTCTTTTTGTTTTAGGAGTGGTAAAAGTCTCCCAGTTACTGGCCTTGGTTTAATGCACTATAGTTTGCTGATTGGCTGCATCTTTATAAACAGTCCTATTATTATGTTATTCTCAAACTAGCCAATATGAGTGTGTCATTTGTGCCCAACAGTGACTCCAACTGATACACTATCTATGGCTTATTCCACACATATCAATATATGTGATCTTTTAAGAAAAATAAATGAAATTATGAAGTGTTTCTTTTCCAAGCCCTCCAGTGACTTACCAGTTCCTTTAGACTGAGATCCAAATCCCTAACTATGGCCCTTTAGACCCTGTGGGAGCTGGCTCTGCTTATAACTCTGGCTTCATCTTCCACCACTTTCCCTTGCAGTCCTCCTATTCCTGCTGTCCTGACTTACCATTTGTCTCTCAATTAGACTATACCATACTGAGCATTTTTCTGTCTCTGAGCCATTGCAGTTTCCTGTCCTGTTTGAAATATCCCTCATATACAAGTGATCATTGCTTGCTTCCTCATTTCCTTTAGGTATCATTTAGAGGGGCCTCCCTAACTTTGAAACATTTTCTATCTTCTGTATTTAATATCTAACCTTTGGCCTGACTTTATTCTTCTCTTAGGATTTATCTATATCCCAAATTGTATGTTATATTTACTTTACTTATTTGAGTATTGTCTGTTTTATTCACCTGAGTATATTTCACAATGTCAAGGATTTTACCTCTCTTAGCCACTGTTATATTCAGAATGAAAAAACAGTGCCTTTCATATACTAGTGCTATGAAAAAAAATGAAGAATGATTTGAGCACATGAATGAATGAGGTAGCAAGTAGATGCTATTATAAATCACTATTTTACAGATAAGAACCTGAGAGTTACCCAGAAAATGGTAGCATATTGAAGTACTTTAATAAAGGCAAGAACTATGTCTTGTTATGCTTTTTATTGTCTTTAAGCTCTGACACAGTGCCTTGCACATAGCAATCTTTCAGTTGATTTATGTTCAGTAATGAAGAAAACTGTTAAATATGGGCAATGTGGCAGCAATGTGATTATTGGCTTTTGGAAGGGAAACTAGTTAGGAATTTATGTGAATACTTAGATGCGTACTTCCATATAGTCTCCAACAACATAAATTGATAATTAAAAAGGTATTTTAATGAAGACATCTGTGACTATTACAGGCAAATGTTAATGATTTACATGCACTGTTTATAATTGCTTACCTAGCTTGTACATCATCCAGGCCTTTAGCTGCTGCTTGTCTTTTGGAAAGTCTACTCTTTGGACATTTTGTGGCTCATTAATAAATGTATCAAACAATTTTGTGCAGAAAAAAACAAGTATTAGAAATTCATATTAGTCATTTTAAAATTTTTATTAGTAGTTCTAATATAAGCAGATGAAAACATTTTAGAAATAAATCATGATATGCAAATTTTACCCTTGAATTTAGCTTCACAACTATTTCTTCAAATCTGTACTGAATATATAATGGTTTATAATGTGATGTGTGGGATTTAAAAAATGTAGATATCAACCCTGCTCCATATTATTTGGTTAAACGTGTTAAAAATACACATATATAAAGCAAGTAGATAGCAAGTTCAAGACAAGATGCTACATAAGCTCATACAGGATCCAGTGGACCAGATTTGCTTAGGATTTGAAAGTCTATCCTTATATGATTTTCATGAAATATTTTGATTTGGTTGATAAATTAAATACAACCATACCATGTGTATGACATTTGTAAATATAGTAATGACAATTTGTTGTGCTTTTCATGATTGTGATTGGTAATTTTGATACTGGTAGAATCTCTGGGTCCTTTTTTTCTCCTGCAAAACAAAGAAATAGCCACTAGTCCTTTTGTCACAATATTGTAAAATGACTTAGAGCATATAGTTCCATGACATGAACATACTTCCAAATCACAAAACTTGAGATTAAGAAAATATCATTAGAAAATTTAAGGATGAGGTTTAGAAACTGTGCTCTTGAGGCCAATGAGCATTCTGTAATGCCCAAATATGAGTCTAATAATCAATGTCAGAGGAAAGAAAAACCAAAAAACTCATTGCATAAGAGTACATAAACTCTTCATGTAGTTGCTTAATGTAATTCTACATACTCATGTTTGTCTTAATTTGAATGATTCTTTAAAACAATTTTAAGTGTTATTTTTCCTGGTCAGTAAATTGCTACTAATTTTTCTTCCAAAGGGCAGAAAGAATTTCTCTTTCATACAATGTCTAAAATTTGAAGTTAAAAAATAGCATTACTGTAAGATATTTAATGGCCACTAAACCTTAAAAAAATTCTATAAGATCAAGTTGAGTAATGAAAGAACAAAGATTCAGACAAATTTCAATTTAATTCCATGAACCAATATACACAGATAGGAAATATAAATTGAGCCAGTCACGGTGGCTCATGCCTGTAATCCCAGCACTTTGGGAGGCTGAGGTGGGTGGATCACAAGGCCAAGATTGAGATCATCCTGGTCAATATGGTGAAACCCTATCTCTACTAAAGGTACAAAAATTAGCTGGGCTTGGTGGCATGTGCCTCTAGGCTTAGCTACTCAGGAAGCTGAGGCAGGAGAATCACTTGAACCTGGGAGGCAGAGGTTGCAGTGAGCCGAGATTGTTTCATTGCACTCCAGCCTGGGCAACAGAGTGATACTCCATCTAAAGAAAAAAAAAAAAAAAAAAAAAAACAAGATTTTTAAATTGATGCAGATTAGAATGTACAATAAAAAGATTTATACATCAAACAGAATAGTGTTAAATTTCATAGAAAATCTTATAGGAAATGTAAAAGAGATGGAAGCACTTTTAAAAATAAATTTCTGTACTAGTTCTATACTAGGAAAGTTTAGATGTTGCGGGAATACTGAGTCCATTAATTACTCACACCATATGCTGATCATAATCCCAAAACAAAGAATTCTGAACCCTGAAATCCTGAATGATCAGAAATCCCTAAAGATTAAAATCCCTAATTAATACATTTTTGCTTTTACTCAGTACAGTTGCATCATGTTGCACTATGTTAGGTGAAACTGTTACCTTGTTATTGTATTCATTTGAAAATTAAGCGTGGTTTAAGGAGTTGTGGATGAGTAGAAAGTTGTCAAAGAATAGACTTGTGGACTCCATTTTAGGTATTGACTGGATTAAGAAATACCTAGAAACTTGTTAATGCATTACCAGGTTTGTGTCTGTGAAGTTGTTTCCAGAGATTAGTGTTTGAGGCTAATAAGACTAGATGGGGAAGATCTGCCTTCAATGTTGCTGGACACCATCCAATAGGCCAGGACTCAGAGTCAACAAATACAGAAGAAGGTGAATTGGTCTCTCTCTAAGAATTGAGACAGACTTTTCTGCAACTTTGGACAGAGACCTCCAGCCTTCTCAGTCTTTGGCCTCAACAACCTACCCCACTTTGTCCCTTAGTCCCCAGGCTTTTGACCTTAAACTTACGTGGTTCTCAGGCTTTGGACTTGAAATCAGCCATTCTACATCCAACCCAGACTCTCCAGCTTGCAGAAAGCTTTTCATGGGGCTTCTTTGCCACCATAATTGTGTGAGCCAATTCCCCTAGTAAATCCCTGCCATATGTCTGTATACATATCCTATTGGTTCTGTCTCCCTGGAGAACCTTGACTGACACAGATTTGGTATCGGAAAAAAACAAACATCTTTCGTTCTTACTATATTCCTTACAACACAGTGGAAGAGATCTGTAAAATTATTCCCTCACTAAAAGAGTGTGATAAGTTTCGTGTATGATGCTACTTGATAGTGAAAGATAAATGTTTAAAGCCTAATTATTTTGGGTGCTGCAAAAGCAGAAAATCACTTCATTGCAATGTCTGGCAAATAATCAGACTTTAAAATGGACAGAATATACTTAGAAAATTTGTGAACCATAACCACTATCTAAATTCAAGTGCAGCTGGTGTTTTGAAGATCACAAAGGAAAGGAAAACACAGGTGAAAAATACCTGTCAAGCTTTAGGATGCCAAGGTGGGCAGATCACTTGAGTTCAGGAGTTTGAGACCAGCCTGGCCAACATAGTAAAACCCCACCTTTACTAAAAATACAGAAAATTAGTTGGGCAGAGTGGTGTGCACCTGTAAGCCCAGTTCCTGGGAGGCTGAGGCATGAGAATCTCTTGAACCTGCTAGGCAGAGGTTGCAGTGAGCTGAGATCATGCCTTTGCACTCCAGCATGGATGACAGAGACTCTGTCTCAAAAAAAAAAAAAAAGAAAGAAAAGAAAAAGCTTCCAAATTATTTATTTTTGTATGACTTCTGCCCCTAACTAAACCCAAAGCCAGCAGAAGAAAATAAATGGCAAAAATCAGACTAGAACTAAATAAAATTGAAACAAACAAAATACAAAAGATAAATGAAATTAAAAGCTAGTTCTCTTAAAACATAAACAACATTTATAAACCATTAGCAAGATTAACCAAGAAAAAAAGATCCAAATAATTTCAATTAGAAATGAAACTGGAGATATTACAACGGATACTACAGAAATACAAAAGATCATTCAAGGCTACTATGAACACCTTCACACTCACAAACTAGAAAATCTAGAGGAAATTAATAACCACCCCCACATTAAATCAGGAAGAAATAGAAACCCTGAAGAGACCAATAACAAACAGTGAGATTGGTTCAGTAACAACCACCCAAAAAATTGCCAACAAAAAAAGTCCAAGACCAGATGGATTTGCAGCTGAATTCTACCAGACATTCAAAGAAGATACCAATCCTGCTGAAATTATTTCAAAAGATAGAGAAATAGGGAATTCTCCCTAAATCATTCTATGAAGTCAGTATCACCTTGATGCCAAAACCAGGAAAGAACATAACAAAAAAATAAAAACTACAGACCGATATCCCTGATGAATACAGATGCAAAAATCCTCAACAAAATGCTGGCTAACCAAATCCAACAGCACATCAAAAAGATAATGCATTATCAAGTGGCTTTCATCCAGAGATGCAGGGAATGTTTAACATACACAAGGCAATAAATGTAAAATATCACAAAAACATAATTAAAAATAAAATCCATATTATCATCTCAATAGATGCAGAAAAAGCATTTGACAAAGTCCAGTATCCCTTTATGATAAAAACCCTTAACAAAATAGGCATAGAAGGGACTCATCTCAAAGTAATAAAAGCCATCTATGACAAACCCATAGCCAACATAATACTGAACAGGGAAGAGTTGAAAGCATTCCCTGCCCGCCAAGAACTGGAACAAAGCAAGGAAGCCCCACTTACACCACTTCTGTTCAACACACTAGTACTGGAAGTCCTAGCCCAAGCAATCACGCAAGGAAAAGAAACAAAGGGCATCCAAATTGGAAAAGAGAAAGTCAAACTTTTCATGAATGATGTGATTATAAACCTAGAAAACCCTAAAGACTCATCCAACAGGCTGCTAGATATGATAAACAAATCAGTAAGTCTCTAGTAAAAAAATTAATGCACTCTTTCGTAGGAAGTCATTAGACACATTACATAAGGGGTGGAACATTATCTTCCACTTCCTTGAAAGAGTAGTAGCTAAATAATTTATTTGAAATTATTCTGCATAAAGTATTTGCTTACTTACCTTCATTTGTTTACTTATTTAGTCATTTAGATACATTATCCCAGCACATGGATAGTTGTTTTATTTTTCATGTTACAATCTAATGCTGTATTATTTATTTTATTGCTCAAATTGTTGCAATTTCAAGCTTTGAGAGTGCTTTCATTTGGATTCTGTGTACCTTTGACATGCTCTCACTATGCAGTTATTTAAGTATTATTTCATTTTCTGAATAACAAAAATGCTCAATGACTTGTCTTTTATATTCCCTGTCTCAACCCCAGAATCAAATGCCCATCAAAAAACACATTACCAAACACCCCATAGTGCAGATTTCTGCCTGTATTTTCTTCTAGACATTTTATATTTTACATTATATTTTGATTTTTGATTCATTTTGAATTCGTCTTTATGTAAGATATGAGGTCATTGTCTAGGATAATTTTTTTATATTGAGTTGTCCAATTGTTACAGCACCAGTTTTTGAAGACTGTCCTATTCCCTATTGAATTGCCTTTCCACTTTTGTCAAAGAGAAGTAAGGACACATAATTTCTGGATATATTTCTGGGCTGTCTATTCTGTTTCCTTAATCAATGTGTTTATCATTTGACAACATTATACTCTTTTTATTACAGCTGATTTCTAAAATCAACTGCAATCTTGAAATCATGGCACTGTATTGAGTCTTGAAATTGAGTATGTGATTGCTCCAATTTTGTTCTATATTTTAGGATTTTGTTAGCTATTGTAGGTCATTTGAATTTCCACATAAACTTTACAATTAATTTATAGATTTAAAAAAAACCTGCTGAGACTTTGATCACAATTGCATTTAATCTACAGTTAAATTTTGGATGAACTGAGAATTTAACATTTGAGTATTTCAACCTATGGGCACAAAATATCTGCCCATTTATTTAGATATTTTTTCAGTAGCTTTATAAATTATTTGTAATTTTTTGCATACAGATTCAGTACATATTCGTTAGATTTATACTTTGTTGTTTTGGAATGAAGGATGTTAATTTAAAAAGTATTATTTTAATTAAAAATCATAAATGTACATTACTAATATACGGGAAAGCAATCAATTTATTTATGAAACATATCCTGAAACCTTGCAATATCCACTTATTAATTGAAGAGTTTGGGGAGATTTTTGTGAAGAATTGTTTGATTATTTTCTAAATAACAAATCATGTTATCTACATATAAACACACTTTTGTTTCTTCCTTCAAATTTGTATACCTTTTATTCATGTTTCTTGCTTATGCAACAAGTAGGATATCAGTATAATTTTAAAGATAAGTAATGAGAGGATATCTTTGCCTTCTTAGAAAAACAGTGGCCATTCTTTCAATACTATATCAAGTCTAACTTTAGCTGTAGGTTTTTATATATGCCATTTACTGAATTTTGTCAAATGTGTTTTTGCATATACTGAGTAATTATGTTTTTCTTATTCATTCTGTTAATATGATGAATTACTCTCACTGATTTATAATTGTTGAACCAGCCTTGCATTCCTGGAGTGAATGCCATTTTGTGGTGATGTATTTATTTATTTATTTATTGTATTGCCAGATTTGACTTGTTAGTATTTTGATAAGAATTTTTGCTTCTGTTTAAGAGATATATTGGTCTGTAATATCCTTTCCTTGTAATGTCTTTATCTCGTTTTGGTATTAAGGTAATAATGATCTAATAAAATAAGTCAGAAAATAGTCCCTTTTTTCTGCATCCTAAAACAGATTGTGTAGAATTATAATTATTTCTTTAAAGAGTTGGTAGACTTCACCAATGAAACTTATTTGGATCCCCTGATTTATTTTTTGGGTTGTTTTTAATTACTAATTTAATTTCTTAATAGATACAGGCCATCCAAGTAGCCTTCCTTGCATGAGTTTTGGTAGTTTTGTTTCTTCAAGAAATTGGCCTATGTCATTGAAGTTATTAAATTTTTGACCTGAAGTTGTTCACAGTGTTTCCTTACATCGCTGTAATGTCCATGGGATCAGCAGTGATGAATGTCCTTTTAATTTTGATATTGACACTTTATGTCTTCTCTCTCTCTCTTTTTTTTGGGGGGGCGTGGTTAGTCTTACTAGAGATTTATCAGTTTTATTGATCTTTTCCAAAGAACTAGCTTTTAGTTTTATTCATTTTGACTATTTTTTTCCTGTTCATTGATTTCTTTTCTAAAGTTATTATTTCTTTTTCTTTTTCAGGATGCCCAAGGTTTAATTTGCCCCTTTTCTTCCAGTTTTCTAAAGTTAGAAATATTGGGTTATTATTTTTTGATTAATGCTTCTCAGAGATGTCTATCTTACAGCTTTTCATCTATAATCCAGTTAGAATGCTGGAGGCTTGTAGGCACAGTGGTAGGGTGTGGAAAAGGCAAAATATTTCAAAATCTTCTTATTAAGTCTTGGGGATGTGGTTTGAAAAAGTTTCTCTCTCTCTTCTAGAAGTATGCCATTTTTACTCCTGTTACCTACTCCCTTTCTTGGCTGCAATGTCTCTTATCTATTTTCTTGAAGCCCTGTCCCCTCTTGACTTCTTCCCTATAGATGACACAGGAAGAATGGAGCTGTGGCCAAAGTACCTTTCTCCAGCTGGGAAAATTTTTCTGAATTGCCTGATGAATTATTTTTCCCTAGAGCTTAGGTATTTATTAGGAAGAAGATTCTACATGGGTGACAAGATAGCCACTCTCTTCCTCTCTCAGGTAGCACCATCAGAAGATTTTTCTAAAATTCTCACCATGAAAAATGTGTAGATTTATTGAGTAAAAGCCTGAGCAATTGTGGGAGCCTCTTTATGACTGAAGTCCGCAGGCATTTCTCATTTTCAAGTTAGTCTGCACTCAGCTTCCAGTAGTTTCTCAAAATTACCATGTCAATGATGCTTTCAGCTCAAGGATTCCTGTAGTTTATCCTCTAGGTAAGCAAATCTCCAGAGCTATATCTTTCTAGATGTGACTGTATCTACAAGTTTTGCAGTTTGAGTTTGCCCTGTTTAATGATGGGTCAAAAATATCATTGTGTTCAGGATATTTTGTTGTAAGATGGAAATGATAACTTTCCATCAATTCGCAAGTGATGTAATCTCAAAGTCTCTAGAAAATGACATATTCTATAACTCACACCATGGCAGATCAAATTGGTATCATGTAGAATTCCTTAAATAACGAGATTAGTAAGGTCACACTAATTGTCATGCTTTAAACGGTGTATATTGAAAAAATAGAACAAAATTTATTTTTAAGTGCTTAGCAAATATTTATGAAAGCTGATTATGTAAAAATATCAGACCACAAAATAAGACTTTAATCAATCTCATAGCTAAAAATATATACATTATATTTTAATGGAAAAAATATTAGATATAATTTTAAGAGCAAGAGGGGAAAATAATAAAGCTATATTTTTATAAGCAAACATTTGTAAAATTTAAATAGGATTATTTGTTTACTATTATACCTAGCAGTAGTACCAGGTTATTTTATTTTCATAATTTTATAATTTCATAATAATATTAATATTTAACAAAGTAATATGCTAGCATAATTATTCTAACCAAAACAGAGGTTATCGCCATCTTAATTTTAAAAATAAACATCCTTTATTAAATATTCAAATTAAAAATTATTTATATGTTTTGACACCTTCAGGACACTCCACTTACAAACTTAGAATCCAAACCAAGTAGTTACCAATCACTGGATTCCAAAATATTTGCATCCAACATTTAAGACAAAGCATAGCAATATGTGAACATTTGGTACAGCTATAATTTTGCCTAATTTTCTAGTTCAGTTTTAAATCTTTCAATCCCTTTATGATCATGACAATTCCTTTCAACCCTGAAGTAAGAAAACCCAAATTCCTTGTAGAAAAATTGCATCCACTGTAGAAACCATTCTGATCTGCAGCAAGCTTTCCATCTATTTGTCTTTTACCAGGTTCCTCTTTTTTTCTTTGTAGGATATATGTGCTTAAGAGAAATAACTAGTTGAACTTCATTCTGCAAAATCTATTTTTTTAAATAGATATTTTTTTACTCCTATGCTTTTTTCACTTCCTATGCTTTTTGAGGGAAATGGATTCATATAAATATTTTTAACTAGGCTGTTTTAGTTTTGCTCAGTTTGGGATTTATATAATTGATATTTTAACTTTGGGATTCTGCCCTGAAGCAATTTCATAAAGAGCACAACTTTTGAAAATCAACTGGATCAATAGGATGTGTGCTATGATTTCTCTTTTTTAATGATAAATGTTCCTTGCGGCTTCAGGCCTTGCATCTTGAAAGATTTTATATTAGAATATGAAGTAACAGAGTAAAGGTGAAATGGCTATTAAAATGAATCAAAACTCATCATTTTGTAAACAACTGAAAAATAAGTTGGAGACAATACATCAATTCTATTGAATGAGTGTCTAAACGTAAGCATTTTGCAGTCTCAATAATGAATCAATTATTTTAAATAAAGCCTTTATTTTCAAAAGAAGCAGAAAGGAATAAGAAAAAAAATTATTCATTTGAGAAGAAAATGAGCCCTTTGGGGAACTTTGCATGGGGGTTTTGTGGGGATAAAGAAACAACCAGGGCTCAAAGCAGGCTTCTTAAACTTATTTAAAATATTTCTTTTTGCATTTTTTTTTTAATTTTGAAGCTTTCAAGTTTTAATCATTACCATATGGGATTTAGTAAGAAATTGTGGAAAAAATAATTGTTTCAAATAATCATAAGTGGTCTGAATTAAATTAGAGCAGAGAGTGAGAGATGAAGTGGTGAGTATAAATTTGCTTTTAAAGACAAATGCTTAATGGAAGGACACATTTAATATTTTATATACAAGTATTTGTCACTAGCAAGAAATCATAAGCATTTTGAGTTCAGATGAATAATATTACTATTTGGATTCAGTTATCACTCATATATTTTACCATTTTCTTCTAATGCTATTAGTCAATTCACAACGTATTAGGGAAGATAGTTTTTTTAAGGGTACCATCCCTATAAAGAAATTTCTAAAACGCCTTTTGTAAATAATGTTATATTATTCTCAAAAGAATCTTTAATGTACTTTCTTTTATTAAAAAAAGGTAAAGCAAAGGAGCTTAAGAGACCAAAAATCTGCATGCATAGACCTAAAAAAAAAAAAAAAAAGGAAAAGATGACAAATGCATCATGAAAGAAATGCATATATATCTCAATGAGATAGCACTTCTCACCTTTCAAGTTAGGAAGAATTCAACACTTGAAGTTGTGGAGAAATACATATTTTCATACACAGTTGGCCAGAGTTCAAAATGGTACAGCCCATACAAAGAGAAATTAATCATAATGTAATGAAATAATTTATGATTTTGCCCTTTCATCCTGGAATCCTACTCCTAGGAATTATCCTGAAGACATACCTCTCTAAATATGAAACAACATATGCAGATATTTGCTTATTATTACATTATCTGTAATAGCAAAATATTGAAAATAACCTTCAGCTGAATCAGTTATTGCATATCTTCAAAATGAAGTATTAAGATCTTCAGGGGAATGAAGACTGTATTAGCCACTATGGAGAGAATTTCAGGCTATCATAAGTTAAAGAAAAAAGAAAGAAAAAGAGAAAGGAAGAGAAAGATACGAAAGAATGTATATTACATTGTTACATGCAGCCTTTGCTGAAAAGAGAAAAAGATAAAAATAAATATACCAAAAAATAAATTTGTTTAATTTAGTCATACTTAGTAGTATTGTGTTTAAAACTCTAAAATTATTTTTGGTGAATTGAAGGCTAGAGCAAATGAGTGAATATACTGATGTTATTGGGAAACTATGGGAAAGAAAGATACAGCTTTGAAATAAAAATTGAAGACAATCATCCTGTGATGTTGAATTTGATTCAAAAGAACCTGTAAGAGCTTATCATTTTATGTGTATATAGCTATGTACAATGTATGTGCACACATACACACAAACATTTTTCTGCTGTAGTCACTAAAACTACACAGAAACGATGACATCACAAAAAGCAAAGAGCACATTTATTTTCCATTGTGAAATACCACCTCCCCCTAAAAATAAGTCAAAGCTAATGGAGAAAAATGGTGAATTTTGTGTCTAGGAGAAGGAAAGTTCTAGGTGAACTTAGAGTGTCTTTTTATCCAGACAGTATAAAAACCATGTTTAAAGACATATGTGTATCACATCAAAAGGAAACAGAAACCAGCATAAAAGTGCTTCTACTGGCCATATTTGTGATCAGTATCAAAAAATAAAAACAGATTGCCACACAGTGGATTCAAATATAAAGATCCATGGGTTCTTAATAAAACCAAATGAATAGTATTATTAATCAAATGAAATAAGTAAGAAACAAATCAAAAAGAAAAAAAAACATTTATTTCAAAGAACAATGCCAGCTAATAAAAACAAGGGGACTAATAAAAACAGAACACCACCGTTTTGTTACCGCCAGAAAAACAATGGATGTAGGCAAGGTCAACAATGGATGCAAAAGCCATTTGGTAGAAAGTTGTCAGGGTAATATTGCATCAGAAGATAGGCTTTTTGCAATGAAGAGGTCTGGCTCTCACCATCTTTATCAGGTGGTCAAACAACATTGCCAGTACTGAGATGGTGTGACTTGATGTGCCTCTTGATGTGATGCGATATGCTTCCTGTGGAGTACAACATCATCTATAAGGTGTGACATTGGTTTTATATCATTTAACTAAATTTTATCCTAAGGAGGCAGTCAGACAATCTCAAGCTATGGGATGATCTGAAGGACAATTTGACTAGACGCTTCAAATGAATAAATAAAATGAAGAAATGAGGCAGGTGGAGAGACTTTCAGATTAAGGTGTGATGGTTAATACTGAGTATTAACTTGATTGGATTGAAGGATACAAAGTATTTTTCCTGGGTGTGTCTATGAGGGTGTTGCAAAGGAGATTAACATTTATGTCAGTGGACTGGGAGGGGCAGACCCACCCTCAATCTGGGTGGGGACCACCTAATAAGCTGCCTGTTGTGGCTATGATAAAGTAGGCAGAAAAACACAAAACGAGCAGACCTGCTGAGTCTCCTTGCCTCCATTTTCCTCCCATGCTGGATGCTTCTTGCCCTCGAACATCAGACTCCAAGTTCTTTAGCTTTTGAACTCTTAGACTTACATGAGTGGTTTGTTGGGGGCTCTTGGGCCTTAGCTCAGCTGTGACGTAGAGTGGGTCTGGTGGGTCCCTAGACTCATCCTGTGGTCATTTCCCCAGTGCCAGAATGCATAATTGGCATAGACATACTTAGCAGCTGGCAGAGTCTCCAAATTGGCTCCCTGATTTATAGAGTGAGAGCAATTATGGTTGAGAACACCAAATGAAAGCCATTAGAGCTGTCTATGCCTAGAAAAATAGTAAATCAAAAACAATATAACATCCCTGGAGGGATCGCACAGATCAGTGCCACCAACAAGGACTTGAAAGACATAGGGATAGTGATTCCCACCGAATTCGCATTCGACTCGCCTATTTGGCCTGTGCAGAAGATGGATGGATCTTGGAGAATGACAGTGGATTGTCATAAGCTAACCAACTGCTGACTTCAGTTGCAGCTGCTGTACAAGATGTAGTTTCATTGCTGGAACAAATTAACCCATCTCCTGGTATCTGGTATTCAGCCAATAATTTGGCAAATGCCTTTTTCTCCATTCCTGTCCATAAGGCCCATCAGAGGCAATTTACCTTCAACTGGCAGGGTCAGCAATATACCTTAACTCTCCTACCTTAGGGGTATATCAGCTCTCCAGCTTTGTCTCATAATCTTGTTCGCAGAGATCTTGATCACTTTTCCTTTCCATAAGATATAACACTCGTCCATTACATTGATGATATTATGCTGATTGGACCCAGTGAGCAAGATGTAGCAAATACACTGAAGTTATTGTTAAGACATTTGCATGCCAGAGGATGGGAAATAAATCCAACTAAAATTCAGAGACCTTTTACCTTAGTAAAATTTCTAGGGGTCCATTGGTGTGGGGCCTGCTGAGATATTCTTCCTAAGGTGAAGGGTAAATTGTTGCATTTGGCCCTCCCTACAACCAAGAAAGAAGCACAATGTCTAGTGGGCCTATATAGATTTTGGAGGCGACACATTTCTCATTTGGGTGTGTTACTCCAGCCTATTTATCAAGTGATCCAAAAGGCTGATAGTTTTGAGTGGGGTCCAGAACAGGAGAAGGCTCTTCAACAGGTCCAGGCTGCTGTGAAAGCTGCTCTGCCATTTGGACCATATGACACGGTAGATCCAATGATGCCTGAGGTGTCAGTGGCAGATAGGCATGCTGTTTGGAGCCTTTGGCAGGCCCCTATAAGTAAGTCACAGTGGAGGCCTCTATGATTTTGGAGCAAGGTCCTGCCATCATCTACAGTTAACTACTCTCCTTCTGAGAGACAATTCTTGTCCTTTTACTGAGCTTTAGTAGAAACTGAATGTTTGACTATGAGTCATCAAGTCACCATGTGACCTGAACTGTCTGTCATGAACTGGGATCTTTCTGACCCATCTCTCCATAAAGTTAAGCATGCACAGCAGCATTGCATCATCAAATGAAAGTGGTAAATAAAGATCGGGCTCAAGCAGGTCCTAAAGGTACAAGTAAGTTATGTGAGGAAGTGGCTCAAATGCCCATGATCTCCACTCCTACCACTCAAGCCTGCACAAATGGCTTAATGGAGAGTTTCCTATGATCAGTTGACAGAGGAAGAGAAGACTGGGGCCTGGTTTACAAGTGGTTCTGCACAATATGCAGGCACCACCCAAAAGTGGACAGCTGCAGCCCTACAGCCCCTTTCTAGGACATCCCTGAAGGACAGTGATGAAGGGAAATCTTCCCAGTGGGCAGAACTTCAAGCAGTGCACCTAGTTGTGCACTTTGCTTGGAAGGGGGAATCACCTGATGTGCAATTATATACTGATTCATGGGCTGTAGCCAATTGTTTGGCTGGATGGTCAGGGAGCTGGAAAAAGCATGACTGGAAAATTGGTGACAAAGAAATTTGGGAAAGAAGTATGTATGGACCTCTCCGAGTGATCAAAAACTGAAGATATTTATATCTCATGTGAATGCTCATCAAAGAGTGACCTCAGCAGAGGATGACAGTGGATAGAATGACTTGTTCTGTAGACACCACTCAGCCTCTTTTGCCAGCCATTCCTGTCATTGTCTAAAGGGCCCATAAAAAAAGTAGCCATGGTGACAGGGATGGAGGTTTTGCATGGGCTCAGCAACATGAACTTCCACTCACCAAGGCTGACCTGGCTACAACCACCACTGAGTGCCCAATTTGCCAGCAGTGGAGACCAACACAGAGCCCTCAGTATGGCACCATTCTTTGGAGTGATCAGCCAGCTACCTGATGGCAGGTTGATTATATTGGAGTTCTTCCATCATGGAAAGGCAGCAATTTGTCTTCACTGAAATAAACACTCACCAAGACTACCATCCATGGACTCACAGCATGCTTTACCCGTCATTATGGTATTCCACACAGCATTGTCTCTAACCAAAGCACTCACTTTACTGCTAAAGAAGTGTGCCAGTGGGCTCATGTTCATGGAACTCACTGATCTTACCATGTTCCCTGTTATCCTGAAGAAGCTGGATTGATAGAATTGTGGAATGGTCTTTTGATGTCACAATTACAACACAAACGAGGCGATAACACTTTGCAGGGCTGGGGCAAAGTTCTTCAGAAGGCTGTGTATGCCCTGAATCAGCGTCCAATATATGGTACTGTTTCTCCCATAACCAGGATTCCCGGGTTCAGGAATCAAGGTGTAGAAGTGGAAGTGGCACCACTCACCATCATTCCTAGTGACCCACCAGCAAAATTTTTGCTTCCTGTTACTGTGGCATTACATTCTGCTGGCCTAGAGGTCTTAGTTCCAGAGGAAAGAAATAGAAGGAAGAAGACACAACAATGATTCCATTAAACTGGAAGTTAAGGTTGCCACCTGGACACTTTGGGATCCTCCTACCTGTAAGTCAACAGGCTAACAGAGTTACAGTGTGGGCTGGTGCCCAAACTATCAAGATGAACTCAGTCTACTACTCCACACTGGAGATAAGGAGGAGTATGTGTGGAATACAGGGGAACCCTTGGGGCATCTCTTAGTATTACCATGCCCTGTGAATAAGGTCAATAGGAAACTATAACAATCCAATCCAGGCAGAACTACAAATGGCCCAGACCCTTCAGGAATGAAGGTTTGGGTCACTCCGCCAGGTAAAAATCCACCACCTGCTGAGGTGCTTGCTGAAGGCAAAGGGAATACACAATGGGTAATAGAAGAGGGTAGTCATCAATACCAGCTATGACCACGTGACCAGTTGCAAAAACAATGACTGTCATTGTCAGGAGTATTTCCTCCTTATTTTATTAAGAACATGTTTGTGTATGCATACACTTGTACTAAGAAAATGCCTTCCTTCTATTTCCTTTCTTTTTCCTTTATTACATGACATAAGATTTATTGACTTCATATCAGCATTTAAGTGTTGTTAACTTTATGTAATAACATTTAGGTAAAGGATCGGTGCGTTTCCAGATGTACAAAGGATAGCTATATTATGTTAGGTGTAATTGTAACTTTACATGTTATATGAAGAGTTGTGGCCTCAGCTTACCGTTGTGTTTTGGCCAAAAGTCACTGTGTGTGTGTGTCTGTGTGTGTGTGTGTGTGTGTCTGTGTGTGTGTGTATGTGTGTGTAAAGAAAGATGGAAAGATGGGAGCATATGTGACAAGGTTTTAACAAAGTATGAATCTGTTTAAGGATTGTGTTTTATTTAGTATTTTATAAGCTTTTCTGTGGGTTTAAGCTACAGTTGACCCTTGAACAGTAAGGATTTGAACTGCTCAGGTCCACTTGTCCATAGATTTCAATGCTGACTGTGTCTGCCTCTCCTGCCTCCTCTTTCACTTCCTCCTCTTCTGCCTCGCCACTCCCCAGAAAACAAGTCCAATCCCTCCTCTTTCTCCTCCTAGCCTATTCAACATGAGGACACCAAGGGTGAAGACTTTTATGATAATTTATGTCCACTCCATGACTAAAAAATATATTTTTTCCTATAGTTTTTCTTAATAACATTTTCTTTCTTCTAGCTAACTTTATTCTAAAAATGCTGTATATAATACACATAATATACAAACGATGTATTACTTGACTATGTTATCAGTAAGGCTTTTGGTCAACAGTAGACTATTAATAGTTAAGTTTCTAGGGAGTCAAATATATGTGGATTTTCAACTGCACAGGGGTTGGTACCCCTAACCCTTACATTATTCAAGGGTCAACTTTATTTCAAAATAAAAAGAAAATAAATGTGATACATATAAATAAACTTTAATTCCCCCCTCTTTAATCTTGCAATTTACCACAGTAAATATTTTAAAATGATCATTTGTGGTTATTATTATTTATAAGAACAATTTCAAATTGTTTAGCCTTATTGAGACCACTGTTGAAATGGAAAATAAAATATAAGAAAATATCAAGGAAAGCAAAAATTACATTTATGTTAGGGAGGTGTGAAGACAAGGGAGACCATGGGAGAGAGGGATATTGTTTAATATACTAACTGAATCGGATGATATGTGTAACTAAACAATATATATGCTTTTCAAAGTAACAAAGAAGATAGACTGTTCAATTTGTTTGAATTGAATTAGTTCCTTGTTCAAGTTTTGTTCCAATAATAATGCAATTTTAATCATCAACTTTGTTCAGAAATTTAAAACAAGCAAAAACATTGGAATTTATTTTAATAAGTGTTTTTTGAAAGCCTACTATGTGCAAAACATAAATGCATGTTATGAAAGCAATGTTGCTCAACTAATGTTTCACATACTATTTTCAGTATGTATTTTGAAATCAGACAGTCAATGAATAATTACTTAATATTTTGTGCTCTTCTTACAAAAAAGGTGATTCTTTATAAGTAATTTATATTAGCATAAAACATGATTAATAGTGTTTTAAAGTAGAACTATCATGAAAAATTGGGCATATTTGTTTGGGAAATTTTCTGTGATGCAATTACTTACAATAATTGTGACATATATCAATAAATACATGAAGTAAACCAGAACAGTCAAATTTGGTGTCTTGCTAGAAAAGTACGTATGATACTAACAATACCAGCTTTAGAGTGTTTTGCATTCAGATTTTAGACCTCTCACTTATTATCTGTGTGATCACACACAATCCACCTAACGTCTTCAAGCCAAAGTTCCTTCTTCTGTAAAAAGGAATAATACTTACAAATTTCTTATCATGGTGTTTGGCATGTAAGAAGCACTCCATACATGTTATATGACTGTTACTAACCTTGTTAGAAAAGCAACCTTGAATTGTTAGACTGAAATTATAAATAAGGAGAGTTTATATAACTATTATGTATCCACAACAAAGAGTTTCAAAGGAGATGATATAAAACTAGTTAATCAGCATATGAATTGCTTTACACGATAACTATAAATAATTTCTTATAAAAGCATTATATACTTATAAAAATAAATACTTCCTAATATACAGAGATCTAAAGGCAGGCATTAACCTTTCTCCGGGTTTTTTTTTGTTATAATTGTCAAAGAGAAGAAGTGAAAGATGAGAAGAAGTTGTGCAACATGCATGGACATTTTAGTCCCAGACAGGAAGCTTACATTTGGCTCTACATTTGCCTGTTTAGGGAAGCCTGACCTATTAATGCCCATTCCTTAATGTGGCAAGAGAAGAAAATTTCCCAAGGCTTCTTATGTTTCATGAGGAAATTGCAGATTCTTTCCTTAGATTGCTATTATGTGTTTATTTTGACAATAGTGAATATACAAAAAGAAAGCCAGCATTTGTTAGAATGATTTAGTCACTTACAGCATCTTATATTAGTTCAATGTTATATTTTTCTTATATTTAATAATCTTAGAAAACCATATGTCTTTTTCTATTTGTATGATAGTATAAGAAACACCTAGAGAGAACCACACATTGACTAGACTGTATGATTTTTTTCTTCCATCTCCTTGATATCTACAGCAGGCAAGAATTTACCTCTTATGATCACATACCTTTTGACTAAGTTTTCAGACTTACCACATCGAAGGAAGCAATTAGCTATCTATGGTATTGTTTTGCGTTTGTTGTAAAAATGTCAATTGACATTACACTTCACAATATCCCTGATCCTCACATTTTGCTCGTTTTCTGCCACCAGATTCATTGAAACCAATGATGTGATCAGTGAAGCTACAGTAAAGAGAACAGTGGGCCAGTTTCCCGTGAGGTATCCTCTTCTCATTTACATGTAGATCCAGATCCAGTAGAGAATCATTGTATTTATTCAGTTCTCAAATATTTCTTTTTTAACATGTTAATATTCTGAAATCTCCTAGTATATTAATACTTCAAATAAACTTGTTAGCCATTTTTTTTTCAAAAGAGTTATTAAATCTATGAGACATCGTTCAATTGTTGCTTCCTTAGATTCCTCAGATCCAACTGTGGCTTTATAGCTTTTGGGTTTTATTATTGCTAGTGAAATAATCTTTTCATAGATGATACTATAGAGATGTAGTTGCTTGGTATCTTAGGGAATTCATCAGCTTTCATCTTTTAGGCAGCCACATCCAAGGTACTTTTCTGAACGATCCCTAAATTGTTTCCCTAGACTATTCCATGTACCTGTGATGCTGTGGTTGGTGCCTCATGGTCCTACTTCCTTGGACAGTTGAATAAATGAGGTTTGATGATTGACCTAAGAAAGCCAACTCCAGGCCAGCCTTCAGTTCTTATGATGACCAGGTATGACTGCTCTGCCCCCAAATTCTTTATTCTGAAGGGTGATCAACTGAGCCAATCATACTTTCTCTATTTTCCAGTTTGAAGGGCAGCTGTTATGGAAACAGCACAAGGCCAAAAAGCAGGCAACAAGCAAAAAATGATGTAAAGAGGAAAGGAGAAAGAGAAATTAAATATCAGGTTAAACCAACCAGAAAGTACCTGATCCTGACAGAACAATAGAAACTTGGTTCTGAGGTGGCAACCACTAGTATGAACACCAGGTCATTTGTAACCTGTTGGACTACCATAATGACATGTGTCCTGAGTGACATTCCAGTTCTCTGTGACTTCTAACTGGGTGAAGACTGTGCAAATATTTTGAATGCTTTTAGTTTCCATGAAGCCCTTGGAAATACTTCTTCCCTCCCTTTACTATTTATCCCTAAGCTAAGGTCTTATAACCTGAGCTTTCTAGTTATGACTCCAGAGAAAGAATAGTTTGAGTAAAGAGTATAATTAACATACATAATGCAACAGAGTTAAGGTGGGGAATACCAATATGTGCCCAAGTGTTTTTATTCAGTCTTGGAACTCTCAAACAATGGGTTATATCATTGCGACATGTTCTGGTTAGGGCACGCAACACAACACTGGCCAACTCTATTAATACTTTCTACTCATATCTCTGTTGTCTATAACTGACAATCAGCGTTATAAAGTTTTGATTTTCTCTCAGGCTGTGTAACCAGATATTATTGTCTGAGAAATTCAGATTGAATTCCTAAACAGAGAATAATAGGAGACAGGTTTTTCTCTACATTTTAGAGAGAGTTGCTGCATCAGTCAATGTTCTGCAAGAAAGAAAAAGCCACTCTAGGAGTTTGGAGTAGAAAGAGATTTAGAGATTTTTACAGACCTCACCACTGTTGGAATGACAGGAGAATCATGTTCAAGAGGGCCACTATTGACTTTCAGCAAATTTGAAAGGGAAAAGATTGCAGGGAAGCTGATGTCAAAGACTCCAGCTACCTACAGCACCGAAAGGAAGAGGAAAATGCCTGAAGCTGGTAGAAAACCCTTTTGTCTGCCACCTGCCAATACCATATACCTGCTTGCAGCTCTCACCAGAAAATAATGCCTTTGGCTTTCTTCAGTTTTCCTAACCTCTTGTATCTGTAATTGGCAGAGTTAAGCCCACACTATGCTGACAAAAGATTCTGAAAAATATGTTTCCCAGATTTCTTCTTTAAAATCTGTAGGACAATGTAACAAGAGATTTGACAACATACAATCTTTCACAGCAGCTAAGGAGCTTCTAGACTTCAGGGCTTAATAAGTCTGATAGGGCTTCTCAGAGGTCGATAAAATGTTCCTGAGATTATCACCTCATCAGTGGTCTTGAGCCTTTAGAAAAGCTAATTATAGGCTTATGGGGGAAATACTTTCCTCTTCTCTATCTAGTTGGGAAGTAAACTAAGTGCTCCCTCCTGCCCCACATACACGGGAAGAGGCACTTGTACAGGTGGACGTCGCTGCATAAACATCTGAAACCCTGTTTCAGGGCTTGCTGAGCCACTGAAGTTAGCCCTTACTGGGTGCCATTTGAGTTGAGAAAATGAAGTGAGATAATTTTTTTAATTGATATGTTTAGCCCTCCTCAAAACTCTGTCTTTGAGGGCATGTGCCTGCTCCCTATCACAATTCTGAATGTAAGGTATTAATTGGAGCAACAGCAGAAAGATTTGGGAAAGTGATAATAAGACAAGCCTATGTATTAACTGTTTGGTGCAGCGAAGATACATGAATTTTTCATGGGTTCAAATATGGGTTATAGAAGTTAGCCAGGTTAGGAGCCATTGTGTAGGAACTCTTCATTGAAAGATGACCTGTGCAGTTAGGGGATATCCATAGCACAAAGTTATAGGTAAGACCCTGGGAATAGAACTTGAGGGGGTTCCAATATATTAGGCAAAGTGTGCATTATACACACCAGGCATGTGTGACCCACCGGAAATCTACAAGTGAGCATATTAGCCCACTCTACACAAATGAACAAATGATACATGATTTTTTACTTTTTTCCCCCATTCCTCCTCAGCCTCAACATATCAAAGAAGGAAGGGGAAAGAAGAAGAGGGAGAGGTACAGCAAAGAAGAAAAGTAGAGTTAAACAGAGTCCTTAACCACTTGACATGAAGGACATGTCCATGAAGACATGTCCTTAACCACATGTCTCATCACCACATGTCAGACCTAAGCGGCAGGTAAGAAGGGTGTGAGTGAGGAGGGAAAGGAGTTGAACTGAATGCCTTCAAACTTAAATTTGAAAATATTAGGTCTTCAATATTTAAACTGGATTTAAATTATAAAATTGAAAGTATTCCCAAAACTGAAAGGCCTGAAAGCAATGGGATCTGCTCAAAAAATAATTAAAGAGAGAGGGAGGTATAATTGAGAGAGCATATTTGAAGACAGTAGTTGAAGAAAAATAAAAACAGTTCTTGTTTACTCCCCACTGCATTCTGTGCCTTCAATATTCCTTTTATGTCTACAGTGCAAAAATATCTACTCTTGCTCTGCCAAACATTTTTCTTACTTTCTTCTTCATAACTCCTAATTCCATACAGTTGTCCATGTTTATTGAGGTAAAACTCCCATACAATAAATTTCCCAATTCAGGTAAATTTTGGCAACTGTACACAGTTATGTAATCAGCAGCATAAACAAGCTACAAAACATTTTCATCACTCTGAAAAATTTCCTTGTGTAGTTGATTCCCACTCCTGGCCCTACCTCACACAACTGCTGAGCTGCTTTCTATCACTAGAGTTTTCCCTTTTCTAGAGTGTCATATATATGGAATCATAATGCACATAGCATGTTATGTTTGACTCCTTTCATTAGGCAAAACATTTTCAGATTTGTCTATAATGTTGCATGTGTCAATGTTTCATGTGTTTTCATTGTTGAGTATAAATATACTGCAGTTTGTTTATTCACTTGCCAATTGATGAATAGTTGGGTTCCTACCAACGCTGGATGATTGAGAATAAAGCTCTTGTGAATGTTCATATGCATATCTTCGTGTAGGTATATGCTTTCATTTCTCTCAGATGGGATTGCTGCATCATATTGCTAGCATATTCTCTTATTTTGTGTTTATAATTAATCCAGTATCTATCATTATTGTTTTCACTCCCTTACAGTAAAAATCATCTGCTTCTGAAAATACAAATAATTATACAAATTTATCCCCTTACTTATCTTAAAATAATTGTGTGTTTCTTTCTACTTCAAAGTCTTAAAAATATAATAATTACTGAGCCTACAGACACCGTTGAGTGGCTCTTTATTTTATAATTGCAGTATCACATTTATTCTAATAAGGTATTTTAGCTGACAAGGAGAGTTTTCTTTTGATGAAATGACCTTTACATGATAAGTTATGTGTTTGTTTTTGGTGAGCTAATCTATATTCATTAAATGTTTTGAAAAGTATGATAGGAATGGAGCATCACAGAAGTTTATAGGCTTCCTGAAAAGTTAGGAGACTCAGGAAGACTGACAAAGGTTAGAAATAACTTTGCCACAGTATGCCTGGGATTTTTTAACTTCCTTCAAGGAAAAATGTTTTGAACTGCCCATGCAGTGCCACTTATTAGTTCTCCTACATGGATCATCTTAAGTTGTCTTAACAAACATGTAAGGTAAAAATGGCCAATCCATTTTTCAAATAGGTGAAAATATAACATAGTTGGAATGAAGGAGCTAATAAATTACACAACTCTTCCTCTTGCAGGATTTTTGCATTAGCTGAGAATGACAATGGTCACATAGTTGGATAGAGATACAAGTGAAACTTTTATTAGTAATTATGGCCAATGCAAATGCATGGCTTTAGATTGTTATCTGTATGAATTTGCCAATAGTACATCCCCCAAGTAGGCATATGCAAACTCAAAAACTAGTCCTTTTTTGGGGTAGAACTTTTGCTGCTAAGCTTAAGAGGTCCATACCAGGCCAAAGCTCAGGCTTTTTGAACTGCCAAGGAGAAAGCAGGAGAAAAATCTAAGCTACACCCATCAGATAATTAATGTCTTCTCCCCTGGAGAAGTACAAGTAAGTAGAGAGAGAGCAAAAACAAATGCTAATTTCTATACTGAAAATGAAGCTGGGGAATGTGAATTGCCTGTCTCAAGTTTCTCCAGCTTTATATTCTCATTGCCTTTTAGTCTATGTTAGGCCAAAAGTAGAACCATCACTATTAGGTGAAAAGAATCAGCAGTCTATTATCACAGTCCTAAGACTATTTTATCAGACTGTTCTTATAATTATTCTTTTGTCAGACTGTTCTTATAATTGTTACCACTGTTTCTGTTTGTATACTCTTGGGCCCACTATTGGACAGCTTTGATTTTGCTTCTAGAAAGCTTGGAAATAAGTCAAAAGGTCACTTTTACGAAATTAACTACAAGACCACTGTACCCTAGGCTGAACTTCCATTCCCTATTCTATTTCCTATCTCAATTTAAGTCTATCTATGCTGTTCAACACATTTAGAGAGGCCTATTTATTTACCACTTCATCAAATACATGCTGGCAACCCGTGTTGGCACTGTTACAACACATGCATTGAACAACAAATAAAGCCATATCCTTGCTTTCATAAAATGTGTATTTTGTAGGAGAAAAACAAAATATACCTATATAGATATAAACGTATAATATGTCAGGTTATGATTAATGCAATGGAACAGAAAGTGAGACCTGAGACAAAAGTAGGGCCTCTTTGAAAAAATAGCGTTAGAGCAAAGACTCAAGGGAAGTAAGAAAGAGTGCTTTGAGGGTGTCAGTGAAGAGTTAATTCATGGTGGAGGAAGCAAAGTACAGAGTGAATGACTGCATCATAGGAGCAAGAAGATGAGATTGAAGAGGTGAAGAAAAGAAATTTCGCCATACAGCCTGGTAGACCAGAGCAAGGACTTTGGCTGTTAGTTGGAGTAAGGGTAAAAAGGAACGCCATTGGAGAATTTGGGCACAGAGTAAGCCTTACATTTTAAATAAACAGTAAGACTCACATTTTTAACAAATCACACTGACTTTGATGTGAAAAATAGAATATAATGAGCCAAGTGTAGGAAAAGTCAGAAGCTATTAGAATGTGGCAAGGATTTGGTGACTAGATGAAGGTATTCACAGTAAAGGCAGTGAGAAGTGGTGAAATTCTGGATACATTTTGAAGATAAGTGGACAGAATACTCCAATTTATTTGTATGGAGGATGAGAGAAAGAGGAGAATTTAAAAGTTTTGGACTGAACAATGGACCAAACACAGCTGCCATTTATAGGGAAGAGGCATACTGTATGAGAGGGAGGTTGGGTGAGGATGGTAGAGTGGGAATCAGAAGGGTGAGGCTGGTTGGATGGAAATCAGAAGGGTGTTTTCAGATATGCAATATTTGATAACTATGGTATATCCAAGTCAAGATTCTGAGGAGAGCATTAGATACACAAGCCTGGAGTCCAGTGGAGCAGTGATGGGACTCATCAAGGAGATGGCCTTTAAAGATGTGAGTCTGGATGAGCTCCCATAAGCAATGAATGAAGACACAGAAAATAACAATACCAATCAAAGAGCCCTGGAACACTTCATCATTTGCAGGTTAGATGGAAAAGGTGAATCTAGCAATGGAGGCTGAGGAGCACCTCAATGTCACCTCTGCTTCATGTCTCAAGTTTCCCAACCCAATAAACTAGCTGAGGCCTGAAGGAGCTGACAAATAACTCCAAGAGACAGGAGTGAGACATATTGAAATAAAAATTACCTGTGAGAGTTGAGAATATTGCTTAAATAAGTACAAATGATGTACTACCTAATTTTGACCCATTGTTTCTGAAAATCCACCGGTTTTTGAGGCCAAGCTTTCACCACTAAATTTCCTGCAGGATTAAGAGCAAACCACTTCATATTCTTTGTGAAAGCAAACAGATTCCGAAGAAGAGAAAACAGAAGCTGCCCCCTTTTCCCCAAACTCACAAATTAGGCAAATCATTGTATTCCCTAATGCTGATCACTGAGGGTGATTTTGACAACCACAAGACACATTCAAGAGTATTTGGAAACACTTTTGGTTGACATAAATGAGTTGAGGTGCTATTGGCTTCTTGTGGGTAGAGGCCAAGGGTGCTGCAAAGCACTCTATAATGCACAGGGCACCACCCCCCTCTTCACATGCACACACACAGTACATAATTATCTGGCCCAAAATGTCAACAATGCAATGGTTGAGAAACTTTGCCTTACTGGGACTCTTTAGAGGGAGTTATGCAGAGATATTTTACATAGTTATATTTTTAACTTACACAATTTGTTATGTTAAGATTTTAATTTGTGTCTTTTTCTCCACTTAGCACTGTTTTATTATGATTATAATTATTATTGTGGTTAAATATACATAACAAAATTTACCACTTTAATCCTTTTTAAGGGTACACACGTTAGCAGCATTAAGCATATTCCTTAAATACATTGTTATTGCATTATTTCACTTATATGCGGTACTTAGCATCGTCAAATTCAGAGTCAACACTTTTGATACCTTTTTTTTTCAGGAAATATCACACTTTTAATTTCACATACATGGGATATAATAAAGGGAGTTAGTTACAACATTTTTGGAATGCTAAAAATGCACACAGAGAAAAAAACCCGAGATAACCCATATTTAGGAACTATAGCAAGAAGTTATGAAGCTTAGGACTGAAACAACAAAAGGGAAGAAGAAACTAAGCGCTTAGAGGAAAGAATTTTGTGGAGCCAGTGCTCAGACCTCTCGGGAGAGGTTGTCATCTAGCTCCTGCTGGTACCTCTGAAAGAGCTCAGATTCTGAAGATGCTTTAAAAAAGCTATTAGGTTGGCGCAAAAGTAATTGCGGTTTTTCTCATTAAAAACAGCAATTACTTTTGCACCAACTGAATAAACGCCTTGATCAACTGCTGCTGTTGCAATGCCTTTGATAAATATAGAAAAAAATCAAGAAAACAGGGTGTCTTAATTCATTTAGGCTGCTACAACAAAATATCATAGACTAGGTGGCTTAAAGAACAGAAATTCTGGAGTTTAGGAAGTCTAAGATCAAGGCGATGGCAGATTCATGTTTGATGAGGACCCACTTCCTTATAGACAGTTATCTTCTCACTCTAACCTCACATAGTGGAGAGAGTGCTGGGTCTGTTTTATAAGGGTGCTGATCCTATTCATGAGGACTCTGCCCCATGACTATATCACCTCCCAAAGACTCCACCTTTTAATGTCATCACCTTGAGGGTGAGGATTTTAACTTACGTATTTTGGAGAGACACAAGCATTCACACCATAGCACAGGAAACTTTTCATTCTCTTTTTATCCCTGTCTGATCATTTATTTTAGTGCCTCCTATCGACAGAACACAAGAAAACAGGCTTTCTAAGAAAAGTGGTTTGTAGGGTTCCAGTTGCAGCTTAGCAGAGAAGATTAGAGAAGAACAGGTGTGGAGGTAAATAAATACAACACCATGATACTTGTAACCCTGCAAGTTTGCTGCATAATAGACATCATGATTTGCACCCATCATATTTTACCTATGTATTTACCTATCACCCTCTCAGGTTGCTCCCAGTGAGTTGCCACCACCAATTATATTGTGAAGGTTACTCTAATATATCGAGCTACTAGGTTATAGGGATCTTAAATATTTATTTTACTGAGTAGTTCCAGATTAATCTTTAGATTGTTTGATCTTCTCTAATATCCTACTACTCATCTGTAAATTTGAATCTTCACATGGCATTTAATTGTAAAAGTATCTCAGTGGTTCAGTTTGAGTTTTCAGTTGAACTTCTGAAAAAAAAACCAAATCAATTATTTGCAATGACTGTGACCAAAGATTGATTGATCTTACAACTTTTCTTATGTTCAAACTATCTTTTTCCAACCCCTAAGTTTCATCCTTACCCAGAAAACATTCCATGTTTATCACTGTAGCCACTCCATTGAATGCAATGACCCCAGGACCCTTGCCTTGTATTTGCGTATCAGGTTAAATCCAACTCTGTCCACTGCATGCCTATGCCCACGTAGCTGCACACAGTAGAGGAAAGCATACAGCCATGGTTACAGGTCTCAATTTAAATCTGGGTCACGAACTCAAGGAGACTGGCTAACAAAAGACATGGAGAGAGAATTTACCAAAAAAAAAAAAAAACCTAAAAATTGCTGATGATATACTAAAATGAACAATCTGCTCATGATTAAAGACAAGGAAATTAAAATTACAAGGTATCATTGTAGTCAAATTGGCAAAAGTCTACAGTGTTTGATGATACCCAGTGTGGGAAACAAGTACTCTCCTACACTGTTGATCCATTCAATATATAACACATACTTAACTGAGTTTCCTCTGTATATTAGACGCTTTTCTAGGAAATAAGGAAACAGCAGGAGCCAAGATAGAAAATGCCTGTGACTCAAGAAGTTAACATTTTAGAAGAGAGAAGGGAAACAAATACATAAAAATATCATGTCCTTTATTAATAAAAAGAAATAAAGTCACAGGGCAGGTAGTTATTATTAGAGCAATATTCTCTCATAAGAAGCTCCGGGCATACCTCTGTAAATCAAAAGCCAAAATAAAGGGAGAGAGCAAGTTGTGTGAAAATATGGGACAGGGTACCCCAGAGAGATAGGACAGTAAGTGCAAATGTCCAGAGTCAGGGGTATTGATCTATTGACAATCGTGTGGTTATAGCAAAAGGAATAATAGAAGGAATGGTATCTGATAGGATAAAAGAAGCAAAAAAGTGTCAGGTCAAGAAAATGATAATGAACTTATTTTTATGTAGAATTCTTCTGGGTTTTAAAAATTCATATTCTTCTGGGGTTTTTATACTTTTGGTCTTAGAAGACATAGACATTGGTCTGATCTCATTGAAGTGTCATTTAGAAATATCTATAAAAATTAGAAGGGCAGACACTCTGACCCAGTCGTTCCAGTTACTGAGGATAATTTCTTATCCTTAGAAATATTCTCCTAATTGTGAAATTATGTAAACAAATATGTTTATTTCAGTAATGTGGGTAATACAAAACTAGAAATAAACTAAATAAGCTACATAATTTCATTTCTCCATATTATATCATTTATTCAAAGCATGGCATTCATTCAGTCTTCCAAAAAGTATTCACTGAGTGTCTGCTATGTGTCAGGAACTATGCTGTAAATTTGAGAAACAATAATTGAAGTCCCTCAAAGATTTTGCAGTTTAGTGAAGGAGGCAAATAAATAAATGATAGCTACAAAAAAGTGAGTATTGCTAAAATATGTGTAAGTATGAGCTGCTGGGGGAAAACACAGAAAGGACTTCTCTACCTATCTCTACCCAGGCAGGTCAACAGAATGCCTCCAAACCTGCATCTGCTGTTGCAGTCCACTTTCTCCATAATTATACATCCATGTGAAGTGTCCCCATGTCCATCCAGCTGCCCACAGCAGAAAGCTACACATCCAATCACAAACCATCCTTTGTACATTTTATTACTTAAGAGTTTTATCATCCCATTCATCCCAACTCAAAACTTTTAATTCTGTCCTCATCATTTCTCTCCTTGGATTAATAAAATAGACTCATCTACCTTCTTCAAATTGAAGTACTTCTGATACATTCTTCTCTCTAACCCCAGGATTGTCTTTTTAAAAGGTATATGTAGGCATGATGAAATGCTGTTTTCTTCTTCTGTGACTCCTCATTTTCTTCAGGATAAAGATCTACTACCTCATCTGTGACCATGCTTCCATCTGTGTCCATGCTTCCATCTGTGTCTTTTCCATCTAATGATTATATTGTAATCTGATGAAGAATTGAATTTTGGAGCAATTAAAAAGCAATCATGTTCTTTAAAAAATGTTTCATGTAGTTTCATTTTCATTTATGCATTTAATTAATAAGTAGTCATTGAATTTTTAATAATGTGCCAAGTACTATGCATAGGACTATGAAAAGATAGTGAACAAAAAGTAAAAATAATTCCCTGGTTCTTACCCTCAGAGAACTAGCAATCCAATAAAAGATGGATCTCACTTAATTTTCACTTTTTCACTTAATTCAGTGAAAAAGTACAATGATATTAAGTGCGTTACTGTGAACTTTTATGATGCTGTAGAGACACTTTAATAGGATTTTATCTAATCAGGATTGGCCAGAGAAGGCATACTGAGTTTAGATGCAAAGGGTGGTTCGGAGTTTACTAGGTAGATAGGAGGGAGGTGTGAGGCAACATAAGGATACTTAGGTCCTGGAAGGGCAATACAGTTGGAATAGAGAAGAAAAGAGATGAAGGTATAGAGCAGGTTTTGAAGGACCACTGAAAGGTTTTAAGCAGGGATAGGACAACCTGGGGGAATGAGTCTGGACAGATTAGAATGGAGGGAGGAATGCTATAACCAGATGTGTTCTGTAAAGATAACTGACTACCCTGTGGAGAACTGATTGGAAGAGAGAGCAGTGACTATGGGGAGACCCTCAGCAGGGTTTTACAAGGGTTGAGGTTTGAGATGTTGAGACCGTGCAATGGGATGAACTAGTGTGGATGAGGAGAGGTTGAAATTATGAGTATGTTTGGAGGTAAAATTCTGAAAACTTGTTAGCAGATTAGTTATAGACAGTGAGAATATGGTAGATGTCTTGTTTTCTGGTTTGTGTAACCTGAATGAATGGTGCCACAATTCACTGAGATAAAAAATAGTATATGTACAAAATATACTTTATGATGTATCTGTCATAACCCTCTTTCTCTTTTTAAAATAAACTTTGGTGGCCAGGTGCGGTGGCTCACACCTGTAATCCCAGCACTTTGGGAGGCTGAGGTGGGCGGACACTTGAGATCAGGAGATTGAGACCATCCTGGCTAACACGGTGAAACCCTGTCTCTACTAAAAATACAAAAAATTAGCCAGGCGTGGCAGCACATGCCTGTAATCCCAGCTACTCAGGAGGCTGAGGCAGGAGAATTGCTTGACCCAGGAAGCGGAGGTTGCAGTGAGCTGAGATTGTGCCACTGCAATCCAGCCTGGGCAACAGAGCAAGACTCTGTCACAAAAAAAAAAAAAGAAAGAAAGAAATAGAAATAGCCTTGGTTTTTTAAATAGAAGTTTTATGTTTATAGAAAAATTGAGAGGAAGGTGCAGAGATTTTCCATATGCTCCATGTCCCCACATACACATAACCTCTCCCATTATTAGTACCCCTTACCAGAGTGGTACCTTGGTTACACTTGATGAGCCTACATTGACATATTAATATTATCCAGAGCCCATCATTTATATTAGAATTTTTTCTTGGTGTTGTGCATTCATCCTATGGGTAACAAATGTATAATGACATGAATCCATCATTATAGTGACAGAGTAGTTTCACATTCCTAAAAATCCTCTGTGCTCTGCCTGCCTATTTAGCCCTCTCTTCTCCCTAGACCCTGGCAATCACAGATCTTTTTGTCTCTACCATTTTTCCCTTTCCAGAATGTTATATAGTTGGAATTATGCAATATGTTGTTTTTTTTAGACTAGCTTCTTTTATCTGTTAATATGCATTTAAGTTTATACCATGTCTTTTTATGGCTTGATAGCCTGTTTGTTTTTAGTGCTGAATAATATTCAATTATCTGGTTGTACCACAGCCTATTCATTCATCTGATGAAGTACATTTGAAGCTACTGAAGCAACTCAAGGTTGTTTCCAATTTGGAAATTGTGAAGAAAGCTTCCATAAACATCTATTTGCTGGATTTCATGTGGATGTAAGTTTCACCTCCTTTTGATAAATACCAAAGACCATGATTGCTGGATTGTATAAAAGTATGTTCAGTTTTATAAGTAAATGACAAACAGTCTTTCAAACTGGCTACTGCATTTTGCATTCCCACCAGCAATAAATGAGAGCATTCTTGATGCTCCATGTCCTTGTCAGCATTTGGTATTGTCAGTGTTCTTGATTGTGCCTATTCTGATAGGTTTGCGTAGTGGTCACTCATTTTAATTTGCACTTGCCTGATGTCATATGATAGGGAATATCAATTCATATGCTCATTTGTTACCTGTATATCTTCTTCAGTGAGATGTCTGCTAAGGTCTTTGGTCCATTTTTTAATTGGGTTGTTTGTGTTCTTACTGTTGTACTTTAAGAGTTCTTCATATATTTTGGATACCCATCTTTCATCTGATATGTCTTTTGCAAATCCTGCTCCCAGTCTGTGGCTTACCTTTTCACTCTCTTGATTGTTTGTATGTCAAATGCCAAACAAGGTTAAAACTATATTTGTAAAAATTAAGCTCAATATTACTCTAATTTTATTCTTTTGATTTGTCATGTAAGAAATTAATTAACTATAAAACATCAAAAGCACTTAATAAAGCACATTTGTTTGGAAGAGCAACAGGCAAGTAGCCTATCATGCTTTGACATCTGAACAAACCCATAATCACATCTGAAGTTCACTGGTATGATATAATCCAAACGTAAAGTATCTAGAAGATGATGCCAGAGCTTTGATTGCTAAACACAGGATTCTTAAAGAAGAGTGACAACTTAGAGACAAACTTATGTCTTGAGCTCTGTATGCCAAGAGTTTAAAGAAGGAACTGAAGGTTGAATTAATTAATATGTCAGCTCTTACTAAGGCAATTTAAACCTCTCAAATGATGGTGGTTTTAGGAGATATGTTTTGCTTCTAGGGAATCCACATTGGCATTAAGCACAAAATGAATTACAATGAATGTTCCTCATGCTGCCATTTAAAAAAATCTATAATCTGTTTGAAAGACAAATTTAGTTTCCAAATCTAAAAACAAAAGCATCCTATAAGTTAACAGTGTTAGGCTGGGCACAGTGGCTCTCGCCTGCAATCCCAACAATTTGGGAGGCCGAGGTGGGTGGATCACATGAGGTCAGGAGTTCGAGACCAGCCTGGCCAACATGGTGAAATCCCATCTCCACTGAAAAAAATACAAAAATTAGCTGGGTGTGATGGCACACATCTGTAATCCCAGCTACTCAGGAAGCTGAGGCAGGAGAATCATTTGAACCCGGGAGGCAGAGGTTGCAGTGAGCCAAGATTGCACCACTGCACTCCAACCTGTACAACAGAGTGAGACTTCATCTCAAAACAACAACAACAAAACAAAACAAAACAAAAAATAAGTTAAAAATAAGTTAACAGTACCAACAGTAAATATTTTGTAAATGGGTATTACATTTTTGGAAAAAGTTTTGAAAAGTAATTTAAATTTTGATATTGAATCATTCTTCTATGTTAAAGAAGCTGAATATAAACATTATTTGAGACTAATTTTAGATTCCTCTGGAAGAATAAATAAGATGAGCTAATGTGAGGGAAAATAACTTATGCTGCTGATGATGACTGTGATGATATTGATGTTGGTAATAATAACAATGAATAATAACAAGGAGTTTCCTAAGTACCAGAATACTGTAAATGAATTAGGTAATTTATCTTCCCAAGAACATTTGGGGGACGGTACTGCTGTTACTTTTATTTTACAGATGAGGAAACTGAGGCGCAGAGACATTAAGCCTCACTAATTGCCTTAGGTGACATTGCTTGTGTCGTTGAACAGGGTCTTGAATCCGAGACATCTATCTTCAGAATCTGTGATCTGACCCATTATCATTCCTATTAATGGTAACTTTAAGAATTGATAAACTTTTCTGGTGTGATTGTGTGTTAGAAGTTTTAAATGGAAACGAGGAAAGGGACCAAACATTCCTTTCTTTGATGTATCCTACTGTGAAAACCCTGAAAAAAAAGTAAACAAAAAACACTCTACTAATGCAAGCTTGAGGTGATTTTGACCCCCTCAAGTCAAAAGCTCCCCTATAATTCACTGCTAGGCAGGGATTCTAGTAGAATTCAGAACATATATATTTAAATGCAATAATTGAAAATTGAGAGTTGACTTTTTATCTCTGCGGTACACTCTGCACTGTGAACTGAAACGCAAAATCATGCTGAGAAGAAGAATTTACAAATGACTTTTCCTCTGGAAAAAAAGAAAAAAATGCAAATTGTTGCAAAATCCTAAATGTAACATATAATTCCCAAAGGTGGCTGTGGGCTGTTCTTCTTTACACTGTTAACCTGAGCTGATTAATTAGCGTTTCATTATATTTTTGTTCCTGGGGAGATGAGGTTACAGTGTGGTGTAGTGAAGACAAGGAGAGCAGTTCAATTCCATCATTTAGCAGCTACATGACTAGAGTGAGTGATGCTCAAGCTGTAACTTTCTTATTCCTTGCTAGCCTCACATGTAAAATGAAGGTTTTAATTCTTAGTATAACCAATCATTGTTGCCAAGATTAAATAAAGGACTAAAAACAGAGTCCAACACATAATAAATGTTCAAAAGGTGGTCACCATTACTTTTATTCTCTGACCTTAAAATAACAGATTGTTAGTGTCTACAAACAAGAACCCAGGGCAATATTTATGTATTAACATATCCTGGCTTTTGGAGAAAATGAAAGTGTGTCTTTTAGATTTCCAGACTTTTAAAGAAAGCATTACTGGTATTATAAAATACGGTTGGTTATTTAAATTTAACTGTTTGATTTTTTAATTAAAAATCTCTCATGGGTTATATTGACTACAAACAGGGTAAAGAGAGACTGTTTTCCAGACAGCAGCCTGGAGGCTATTGCCAAATGGGTACCCATGATCCCAGGCTGTGCACTAACTCTATGACTGCTTTGTGTCAAAGCAAAAGAGTAATTGACATGCCAGTTAAAACAGGCTGAAAAAATGACCTTGATTTTCACATTGTCCCTGGCTTAGCTGGATAGTTAAGTCTGCTATCTTTTACCTGTTTAAATAAAGGCCATAAAATACTATTTTAAAACAAAACCAACAATATCTCATGGATTTATCCTGAGCAAATACTTCAAGTGTTTATATTACTCCTTTTTAGTATTGTAATTGTATTAATATGAGTAGGTATGAATACAATTTCTCAGGTAGTTTGTCTCCATTCTAGATAAAATGCAACATATACATATGTGTACAAGTGTATAGCTGTATGTATATGTGTGTATGTATATAACATTTAAGTGCTTTTTTTGGTAAAATGAACATAAACTCAAAAGACATTATAATGTTCATTATTTCACTCAAACCAACATACCAAGAATTCTGTGATCTGAGATTTTACTGCTGAAATAGATGGTTTTTGTCTGTTTTTAGAGCACTTAATTTAATAACTTAATCATTTGTCTTTTTTCTTCTATGGCCCAAATTCCAAATTTTATGACAGTTTTCCCGTTGGTTTATATGCCATGAACCAGAATTCTTTTGTTGTTGTCGTTGTTGTTGTTGTTGTTGTTGTTTGAGACAGGGTCTCACTTTGTTACCCAGGCTGGAATGCATTGGTGTGATCTTGGCTCACTGCAGTCTCAACCTCCTGGGCTCAAGTGATCCTCCCACCTCAGGTTCCTGAGTAGCTAGGACCACAGACACGCATCATCACACCTGGCTAATTTTTTGTATTTTGAGATGGAGTTTCACCGTATTGCCCAGATTAGTCTCGAACTCCTGGGCTAAAGCAATCCACCCACCTTGGCCTCCCAAAGTGCTGGGATTATAGATGTGAGCCAATACGCCCAGCCAGAATTCTTATAAATAAGTTATAATCAAATTTTTCTAATATGAGATTTATAAGGCCAAGAACTTACCATCTTAATATTTTTCCCTGTAAATAACACATTAGCCAGCCATATTTATATATATCTTTACATTTCTGATGGCTTTAGCATCATCTTTGTGTTTTGGTCACTGGATGCTGCTGCTGAAGTCTATAGCCAATAAATTTGTAATTGGATTTCTTGCTGGCAAGACCTTTATTGGCTTGTAAAATCTAGAAGAAAGTCCTTTTTACCAACAAATATTTTATTATGATATTACATGTCATCATCGTTGCATAAGATGTGAATTGGAAACAAACTTGAAAATATTAATGCTCTTAATATACTAGTAAATTTGACACTTGAGGTAGTTTAAATTTTTTAGCTACATTTTTGTCATAGTATCTATTATCAACTTTACCCAGTAATTTTTATCTGTTTGAATATCAAAATAAATAGAGCACTAAAAAGAATGCATTTAACATTTTAATGGACCTTAATAAGCAAACATTTTAAATAGCATTTTTGTGGAAAGTTATTAGGCATATACTGTTAGCATTCATAGAAACATCAGACATGATATTTAGACCAAGAGATGCAAACTCGAAGATGCAAGTTACCCAACAGGTGATGTAACAGCAGGTTAAGTGGCCCTACTAACAGGGGAGGTAGAGATTGTGGCAAACAGCAGAGTTCATGCCCCTGGAGAAGAAAAAACTTCTATTTAGTCCTAGTTAATTGCTGCCATCCTGAAGTGGCAGCTCAATATGGCCAGCTCGTTCAATATTTTGACAGAGCCATAAATTTTGATTCTATGTGAAATCACATTTTAAGAATTGGCAACTAATTTTAAAAAATAAACACTGTGAGTGCTAAAGAAAGTAAAGTGAAATAAAATAAAGATATCTCCAGGCATGATAAAGCTTATAGGCTAATAGTATTTATCCTTTTTGAGTAACATGTTATTATCAAACATGAGGTTATTGGTGCTCAAAGAAATTTAGTAACTCACCCAAAGTAATAAAATTATATTATGGCAACCTAGGTTATCCCAAATTATCATATTCTGCTAGTAGGAATTCATATACTTATCCTATCATTCCTGAAACAATTTGTAATTAGGTTATAGCTATTAAACCTGAATTAAGTAATTTTGTATGTGTATGTGTTGCATACTTTTGTGTTGCTTAAGTACTTTTATATACATTGTGCTGAGTTCCTATACATTACCTCATTTAATTCTCTCAATTAGTATCTTCATATGAGAAAACCTAGAAACCAAATCCTCATGTACTATGAAACAATCAATATAAAAGAGTATTAAGAACAAAGTAAGGAACTAGTTAGGTTTAGGACCTAGGATTGGCTCTAATTTGCTCTTTAGGTGAAAGCTTATTATATTTTTCATACATTGAATTAATTCAATTATTATTGAAAGCAAGATTTGGTAATTATCATAGAATTAACCTCCGCAAAGTTACTGCTGCTGATTATTTAAGCTGTCTTTATGTTGACTATCTGATTTGCTTTGATGACTAAGAGTTAACCAAGCTGAGACAGTTATAATGTCTCTTTTCTTCTGTAAGAACAAGTCACCCTTCAGTGATTCACTGATTTACTCCCATCTTAATAGGCTTCCTACTTAAGTCTTCATCATTGGTCTGCTTCTCTAGTAAATATTGTATGCTCACTTGTGTCGTCATTTAGACAATCTCTCAAACTTTAAGTTAATTTTCTAACCTACATCGTCTTAACTCATCAAAATATGCATTATATTGATTTTGAATTAATTTATTTTGAAAAGAATGAGATAAAAATGTGAAAAAGAAATGTTATCTAAAATGAAACAACAGTATAGGATGATTAATATGATTAACATATTAGTCAATATAAAATTCCACTGCTATATTGCCATAACTATGGAAATGTTGTGATATGTTCATTCTACTAAATCCTAATATTTAAATGTGTTTTCTAGAATATTGTGTTAGGCCATTCTTTAATTGCTATAAAGAAATATGTGAGACTAGGTAATTCACAAAGAAAAGAGGTTTAATTGGCTTACATGGTTCCACAGGCTGTACAGGAAGCATGATGCTGGCATCTGCTTAGTTTCTCAGAAGGTCTCGGGAAACTTGCGATCATGGCAGAAGGCGAAGGGGGAGCAGGCACCTCCCGTAGCTGGAGAGTAGGTGGGAGAGAAGTGGGGAGGTGACATACACTTTTAAATGGCCAGATCTTGTGAGAATTCACTATAATGAGAACAGCACAAAGAGGATGGTGCTAAACCACTCAGGAGAAATCCACCCCTATAATCAAATCACCTCCCACCAAGCCCTGCCTCTAACATTGCAGATTATAATTCAACATGAGATTTGGATGGGAACACATATCCAAACTATATCAGGTATGAATAACTACACATAAAAAATACTAACTTTTGCAGTCACAACTTCATAGCACGGAACAATACCTCACAATCAATTTGCAAATCACAAAATTTGCTCTATGGAATATACTCTCTGGTATATAATCTACAGGTATTGTTGGGAAACACTCTTGGTACTGTGAAATGATTGGTAAAAATAATGCTTAGGAATTTCTCTTTCATCGTAGAATTATTTGCTATTCATAAAATATTATGGCTCATAACTTCATTTGGTATTCAAGCATGTCACATGATACTTCATAGGTGTTCATACACATTTAAAATTAATTACCCCATTTCCTCTTTTTGATGATAATTTAATGTGAAATACATTTTCATTAACAGAGTATCTACAATCCACCTGGTACATAGGGACAAACACCATTCTATAGCATCTGGATTGTTAAAGCAGAGTTGTCGTTATAAAATTGTAATCTGATTACAAAGATGAGCTAAAGCCTATAGAAAAATTGCATACCATTGTAATTAGAATTCACTTAAATTAATATGAACTATATATAAGTGAGATCTTGAAATGTAATACTGAGTGAAATAAAATGTGAGATGAAGTTTGAAGCTATTTATGTAACCTTACCTGAAGACACATAATAATAAAATTATGCAAGATTATAGCCACATACACACATACATATAATATATATGCATATATACCTAAAAATAGATTGGAAGGGTTGAGGTTTCTTTAAATTTCAACTTTTATTTTAGATAAATGGAGTATATGTATAGGTTTTTTATATGAGTATACTGAGTAATGCTGAGGTTTGGGGTACAAATTCCATCACTGAGGTAGTGAGCATAATACACAATAGGTAGTTTTCGTACACAGGCTCACCTCCCAGATTCCCCTCTCTAGTAATCTGCACTATCTATTGTTCCCATGCTTATGTCCATGTGGTACTCAATGTTTTTTTCCCGCCTATAAGTGAGAACACATGGTATTTTGTTTTCTGTTCTTGCACTAATTCACTTAGAATAATGGCCTCCAGTTGCATCTATGTTGTCACAAACAACATGATTTCACTATTTTTTATGGCTGTGTAGTATTCCATGGTATATAGGTACCATATTTTCTTTATCCAATTCACCATTAATGGGCACCTAGGTTGATTCCATGTCTTTGCTATAGTGAATAGTGTGGTGATGAAGATAAAAGTCCATATGTTCTTTCTATAGGATGATTTATTTTTATTTGAATGTATACACAGTAATGAGACTGCTGGGTTGAACGGTAGCTCCAAAATTCTTTGCGAAATCTCCACACTGCTTTCCAAAGTGGATGAACTAATTCATGCTCCCACCGACAGTGCATAAATGTTCCCTTTTCTCTGCAGCCTCATCAACATCTGTTGTCTTTTGACTTTTAATAATACCAGTCTGACTCATGTGAGATGATGTCTCATTCTGGTAGCATTTGCATTTCTATGGTTATTAGTGATAATTAGCATTTTCTCATATGTTTGTTGGCCATTTGTATGTCTTCTTTTGAGAAGTGTCTGTTCAGTCTTCTGCCCATTTTTAATGGAGTTATTTGTGTTTTGCTTTTGGTTTCAATTTCTTATAAATTCCAGATACAAGATCTTTGTTAGAAACCTAGTTTGTGAACATTTTCTCCCATTCTGTAGGTTATCTGTTTACTCTGCTGATAATTTCTTTTCCTGTCCAGAAGCTCTTTTCTTTTTCTTTTTTTTTTTTTTTTTT